>JACXGK010002484.1:5327-47408 GCA_016801125.1 Novumbra hubbsi | reverse complement strand
CTCCGTATAAGATGTTTCCTCGTGTGCGTCTGGTCACCGGGAGGCATCACTCTGTAGCCGGACCAATGGACAAGCGGAGGTCAATAAAATCAGCAACAAATGAACCCGGGTCAACCGTGCAGGTGGGCGGGGCAGAAGACTATGACCCTCTGCACCCCCCCCCAAACATCCCCACTAGTGAGCCGTCTGTAAACTGTCTCTGTTTTGATTTGTCGTGGGTATGGGAGGGGGACATGGAGTAGGACGTCCAATCGTATAGGTCCCATCATTTGAGAAATGTGTCGTCTTAAAAGAGTATTACTGTTTTAAGTTCAATGGAAAGAGATGCATTCCTGCAGATTTTTATCGTGTGTAAATGTTTTGATGGTGCGTACGTCCTACGAGTGATACCAAGAGCCAGTGTGTATATGAATAATAATAATAATAACCTAAAAGAGCTCATTATGTGACATAAACTAGTTATAACGCTATACTTGAGGTGACAAGACATAGCACTTTATGAGCACTATATTAAGCAGGGCATAGTGCTTTTCTTGATGTGTAGTAGCACTGAATGTGCTTCTGACAGTGTCATACTGAGGCTGTGTTTTTCTGCTTCAAGTCAAGTGTTACCATTTAAAGTCCTGTGTACAATTCCCTCTGCAAATGACAAAAGCAGCTCTTTGGTAAGAAATGTTGGGTTTTTTTCTGTTAAAAACATTTAATTTTAAGTGTTGACAAAGTAAACTGCCTTTGGATTCTGTCTCATTTATGTGTGTGTGTCTGATATATGTATAGATATGACTGAGAAATATTTCCCCAAACTGGGCAAATCACAAAAAGTTGACTATAGAAAGTTCACTGTTTGGGCAGTTATTTGCTTTAGGATTTGGTCTAAAGTAAATATTGAGGTTGGTATTAGGTTTACTATTAGTAAAAGTAGAATATTTTAAGGGCAATCATTTTTGGTGTCCCTATTTAGCTAGCAATGTGCATGTACACCCACTACTCAGTGTAGCCTGCTTACTGAGGATTGTGGGAATGCCCGTGTTTCCACTGTCCACTAGATGGGAATCTCGCCGCTGTCTGGTGGTAATACAAGACCTGGACATAAAAGACAACACTAAGTATGGATTCATATTTTAGTAAATCTTGGTGACATATTGTAAGCTACTAGAGAAAGACACTAAGTAAAAAGGCACATTTTGTCTGTGGTTCTGAAATACTAGGGACATCTGGGACAAGTGGGGTTAAAGCAATACAGGGTCAAAATAACAATGAAAATATTTGTTTCTGTCAGTTGAGAGCATATGAGAGTATACTCTACCTTTTAATTAAGTCGGATCACAAAATGTCTGAGTGCTGAAATCAATTGTTTTTGACATCTATTTTATTCTGAAGTTGGATTTGCTGTCCACCCACACTTTTCTCCCCTCAGCTCCGTTTGTTATACACTGCTTTAGGGCACATACCCTGCTGCGTACATCTACTTCTTGTTGAACAGCCTGGGTTGTGGTCCAATTTAACTAACTAGATTGCCCCAAACATGTATTCTCTGTTGCCCTAAGATAGGGGTGGCCCATCTGACGATTTTACATCGTGAAAGGACTCGAAGACATCCACAATCTACTTTTCAAGCGAATTGTTGAGATTGCGATCTTTTACGTCCTCATATTAATGTTAAAACGACAACAACTGCCTACTAGATGGCTGTGCTGATTGGCCAAATTATACCACGTGTGTCTTTCATGCATGTAGACGTAATAGGGAAAAAATATAAACATTAACTACCAGCATTAGAAGCCGGTGCCAGAAAAGGTTTCAACATCAGTTGTGGCAGTGGCTTGGCTCTGTAAACTATGTTGGGTAACGGTCTTCTTTTCCGGTGGTAATACCACAAATATTTCCAACCACCTGAAAAGGAAGAATTCGAGAAACTTGACGAGAGGGTTTTACTCAGGTCCGCGATCCTCACCCTGGTAGGCAATCTGCATCTCACAAGGCCCAAAAACATAAACTGTTATCACTACCCACACATTAGAGTCGTTGAAGAAATATGACTAAAGCAGTAAACGATGGAAAAAGGTTGACGGAGGCCGTAACATTCTTCGTAGCTAAGGATATGATGTCACTGAAATCTGTGGAAAACATGGGATTTAAAAAAATAACAGAATGTTTCTTTTTCGTGATTTGAAAAGCACACCTTTGTAATATTATATTACAGCAATTTCTGAGTACTTATACTACAGTTGTGTTCAGAATTATTCAACCCCCACTGCAGTTTGATCAGATCAAAGAAGAACTTGTAAAATAGACAAATGCAACTTGAATTTCAACAATATCTCTTGTAATACACCAACAAATTGTTTTTGGTGATTTCCTCACTGACGATATTATTCAACCCCTTAAAGATTACCACTTTTTAGAACAGAGGTAGCAATCTTGTATTTTCAATCATATATTGAAAACACCTGTAGATGTGAACTGAACCATAACGAACACCAATTAAGCAGATTAAAAGGACTGCGATACTCTTTTGCTCTTTCTAAAGTTTTGGTGTATTTGTCCAGGGAATGGTCAAAGAAGTCAAGAGAGGAGGTAATTGCTCTTCATAAGCAAGGATATGGATATAAAAAGATAGCAAATACATTAAACATGTCAAGAGACACCATTGGAAGCATCATTTGCAAGTTTAAAGCTAAAGGCACAGTGGAAACGCTACCTGGGCGCGGCAGAAAGAGGATGCTGTCCGCGAGGCGAAAGGTGGAGAAAAATCCACGGGTGACAGTTGAGGAACTGCGACAGGACTTGTAAGAAGAAGGTACTCAGGTTTCGGCCCAGGCAATAAGGCGCACACTGCGAGATGAAGGCCTCCATGCCAGAACTCCCAGGCGCACCCCCCTACTGACTCCAAAGCACAAGAAGAGTTGACTCCAGTATGCCAGAAACCACGTGGACAAACCACAAATGTTTTGGATACTGTTCTCTGGAGCGAGGAGACCAAATCAACGATAGGTCTGGAGGAGGAAGAACAAGGCTTATAAAGAAAAGAACACCTTGCCTACTATGAAGCACGGCGGAGGGTCAGTCATGCTCTGGGGCTGTTTCGCTTCTTCAGGTACAGGGAATCTCCAGTGTGTGCAAGGTATCATGAATTCAATTAAGTACCAGGAGATATTGGGTGTAAAGTTCATGCAGTCAGGGATATGGCTGAAGCTTGGGGGACGTTGGACCTGCCAACAGGACAACGATCCCAAACATACCTCCAAATCTACCAGAGCTTGGTTGCAGACGAAGGGCTGGAAGATTCTGGAGTGGCCATTGCAATCTCCGACTTGAATCCCATAGAACATCTCTGGTGGGACTTGAAGAAGGCAGTTGCAGCACGCAAGCCTAAGAATGTCAATGAACTGGAGGCCTTTGCCCATGAGGATTGGGCTATGATACCTGTAGATCGCTGCAAGAAACTTGTGTCCAGCTATGTTTCAATCTGAAGGACATTATTATTGCCTAAGGGTGTTCAACTAAGTATTAAGGATATATGTGACTAAGGTGTTGAATAATATTGTCAGTGAGGAAATCACAAAAAACATTTGTTAGTATATTACAAAAAAGATTGTTGAAATTCAAGTTGCATGTCTATTTTACAAGTTCTTCTTTGAAATTTTAATAAATTTCAAACTCGCAAAAAACTTTACTGCAGTGGGGGTTGAATAATTCTGAACACAGATGTAAAACTATTGACTGCTGATTACAAATTTAAGAAAGTTCAACTCAGCCCATTTATGACCATTTTGACATTTAATGTTGTGTTTTAAATTGTACAAATAGATAAATCCATAGGCCTCTCCAGTCTGGATATTCTCTATATTATTCAACATTAGGAAGATTGTAATATGATTTTTGGGGAAGATTTTTGGGGAAGATCGCCCACCCCTCCCTATGGGCTAAGGAGGCATTTCATTAAAGCACAACTTGTTAATGTACTAATGTTGTCAATTATACATCTGCGTCCTAAGATCTTAACAAAATATTGAGCAAATTTGAATCTACTTAATTAAAAACACAATTTACAGAATTAATAGCAAATCAGAGAATACAATGCTAATTTTTTAGGACAAAAAATACATGTTGATGCCACTGTCTGTAATGCACCCATAAGTAACTAATAGCTCTCACTGGTAAACATTCTGTATGTGTTTACCTCTCTTACATAACATGCAAACAGTAACATTAAGTTTAGCAGTAGAAATTACTGTTTCCATAGGTGATGGCCTATTAACAAGCGGACCTCCCAATTCTGGTGTTCTCCGGTGAATGCCAATCAAGGTGCATGGCGCTGGGCTGTGTGTGCAGGTCCCACTAAAAGACGTTGGGCCCTTGTGGATTCAGTTATGCACAGCAGTAGCCCGCTGGAGGTAATTTTGTATGGCCCTGGCAATGCTCCTCCTGTTCCTCCTTGCACAAAGGAGCAGATACCGGTCCTGTTGCTGGGTTCATGCCCTTCTACAGCCCTGTCCAGCTCTCATCGTGTAACGGCCTGGTATCTCCTCCATGGAGTAGTCTTGAGACTGTACTGGGAGTACACATGTGCCCTCCTGGAGGAGCTGGACTGCCAGTGCAACCTGAATGGGCTGCAGGTACCGCCTCATGCTACCAGTAGTGACAAGCACACTGGCAAAGCCAGAGAAGTATCAGTCAGAAAGGGGAGAGCAAATGTCTGTGACCACTACCTGCCAAACTATTCTAGTTTACCTCAATTAAAAGGTGACATTAATTGAAAGGTCAAGCTAATAAACAACGCCATTTCCTTTTAGTGCTCATTGTTACCAAATATGCTGATATTTGTGAGAAGGCACAAGGAGTTTTTCAGCCTATTTTACCCCTGTTCATGCTACTACACACTAAGTGTTAAGGTATGTCTCCGAAAAAATCCAATACGGTATTCTTTCACCCCAAGGACAACTAGACAGAATCTGTTGGCAATGACGTACAATGCATGTAATTATAGTAACGGAGTGACAATTAAGCTGCTGGGATAAATCGATAAATCTGTCATCTTTCATACTTCTCTTGTGACCAGTCAAGGTTACCCTTTCAGTCGGTGGTGCACAGCATATGGCCCCCTAACATTCATCCTTCTTTTAGGGAGGAAAAAAAGTTGCAGCAATTTATCCCCCCCCCCCCACTTGCTGTGGCTGCTGAAGGGCTGTCCATCACTTATGCTATTACTGCAAAAATGTCTCTCTCCACGGCAACACTATAAGACCCATAATTTAACCTTATGCAAACACGACGCCAATCCTTCTACTCGTGAAGACAACAAGTACATGGCCCTTTTCAGACTGCCTCCGTTAAGGGTGATGAAAAGCACATCAATTATCATATAATAGCGGAAGTGCCTGTTTAATATTTCCTCAAACAGACTGGACCCACCCTCTTTTTCTCAATTATAGCTCTGCAGGATGTACATTTATATTTGAAAAACGGTATGTACATGCTGCTGGTGTCCCTGGGGCCGAGACCGTTTCCATCAGTTTGACGAGGGGGGGGACGGGTGTTTTACCTCAGGGAGGCCTGATTGAAGGGCTTCATGCCTGCTACAGGACAGAGTGCTACCTGGTTTCTAATACTATTAAAAATCCATCAAATATTTTCAATGTGTTGGCCTCAGAGTAGCATAGGGAGTGTGCTTTTTTTATTTGTTTATTTATTCCATAACAACCAGAAAGCTCAATAAAGCTTTGAAAAAAGTATTTGAAATGAACTCCAATAACATTTGAAGCTGTGTCCTAACAATAAGCCTTTTTAAGTCCCTATGGTGACATTTTGACATCTGCTACACATATTTATAAGACAGGAAGCGATGCATGCATCTGATAAGGGATTCTGAGAGAAATGTTTGGTAAATTATTTAGCCGGCCTTGACAATGCAGAGCACCCAAATGTTTTCTATTTCCCCCAGCTCAATTAACAGTAGTATGTTTGATTCTGGCTGTTTCAATACGTTTTACCAACAAAGAATAACAGCAAAATAACATTCTCCATTGCATGCAAATATTGAGACAATTCAGCTTAAAGCCAATGCAATACGTTTAAAAGCTAGTATTTTGAAGCAAATCCCTTGCATGCAATAACAGCAATAAGTCTGCAACCGAATGACAATATCAAGCTCTTGGTATCCCCCATTTCAGATTCTTTGCCAAGCCTTTACTGCAGCTATTTTACGCTGTTGCTCGTTTTGGGAAGTTTCTGACTTCAGCAAGTGCATGTCCAATCAGATTTCAATCTCGAGATTGACCTGGCGAGTCTAAAACATTCCACTTTTTACCCTTAATAAACTACTTGGTTGTGTTGACAGTTTGTTTAGGTTCCCTGTCCTGTTGTTTTTGAAGCGTCGCCCAATAAGTCAGGTGGCATTTTCTTGTACATTGGTGGCCAAAGATACTTCTGTACAGTTTTCAATTCATTCTTCTGCTGCCATCATTTGTTACAGCATCAATAACGATGAGTGAGCCCACTCCAGAACCAGCCATGCATTCCCATGCCATGACACTACCTCCACAGTGAAGGAGGGATGCTTTGGATCATCCCTTTGTTCTGCCCACTTTTGCTTTCTCATCCCTTTATTATGGGTTCACCTTCATCTCATCTGACCGTAAAACTGACATGGTTTACAAACCCAATTCCAAGCAATTTAAAGAACTTCAGTTCACGACATCATCTACATAGGATATGTCCAGATAACACCTGGATAAACACCAACACTACTGTGTCAATGTGCTCTGGATAGAGTAAAAAATTGAGCTGTTTGTTTGCAAACACTCAAGCCATGTTTTGCATGAACAAAACTGCTTTTGAATAGAAGACAAAGGCTACTTTGCTGTAAATTGGGCTTGGTCAATATACCAACATAATGTGAGGCCATCTTTCAAAAAGCTGAATCAGACTCAAACAAGGATCTTGCAACAGGACATCAGGATACAAAACAAACAAGCAAAGCTACAAGAGAAGGGCAATTCCAGAACTGGAATAAATATTTCATTACATTCAAATCTCCCTGCTATTGTAAATGTGTACAAAATCTAATTCTAAAATAGAATTATATAATTGTCAACTTTGCATACATTTCGTATATTGTGTCCGTATATATTGTCTAACTAGCTGCAGTTATAAGTGTATAGTTGCCACACAACACTACTTACTAGTTGCAGCCATTTCCCTGATCTTGACCACATTCTAATTGTGCCCACATCTGTAGACGTGTAAAATGACCAAAAGGTGTATGGCGATCTGAATGTGATCAGATTTGTTAAGTCTAAAGAGACAAGATCGGACCAAACGATGCATCATGCATGTCAATAGCAGAAGGTATAACAGGACTTTTGACTAGTTATTAGGTGTGTCTCCTTCTAGTTGTCAGCCTGTAAAGAACAGGTTGGAGTTTTTAAAAAGTACAGTCTAAAATGTTTGTCAGTGGGAAAGAAAGATCTAATCCGTGTACGATTCGTTCAGTGGTTATAGCACAGTAAACAGGGTGATGAAGAATCAATACAGCGCTTGTTTAAACTACTCATTCCACTCTCTATGCTATGGCCAAACATTGTCGTTGGACTTTTCTTTAAACCAGTCATCGACAGCATCACCATGGAGGATGTTTTACAGATGAAATTCAGATGAAATTCTACATTCTACAGATGAAATTTACAGATGAAATTCTACATTCGGTCTAAAACTACCGTTTTAGACCGAATGTAGAACGAGCTGTGGAATTACCTGAGTTCTGAGCTCCATATTGTTTATGTTGGTAGAACACAACCAATTTTAGTAGAATATAGTGTTTTCTAGACCGCATGAGGTCATTTCATCAACCTTTTTTGCAGTCTATCATAGAATTATGTATGAAGCTATGTCAGGTACATGACCATTAGGTAGGGCCTCACGACCAAATATTTGTTTAAGCAGTACATTCGTTTAACATTTCCTTGCTCACACACTAATCCTGAAGTTAAATAACACCAGTAGAGGGTCTCATGATAGTAGGTTTAAATACATTCATAATCGGGAAAAATACAGTATATTGAATATTGCAAAGCAAAATTGATTGATTTCAGCACTTAAATCACCCTTGATTGCAACACAGCAGCACAAATGGAAAACTGCTGATACCGCATTACTCTTTTTCACCTGAAGAGGGCATTGCTCCCCTACAACACACAGACACTCAGATGCAGTCTAGAGAAAAACACAGTTACACTTTCACAAGATGTCCATGTTATAACCTTCTATGAGTTACTAAGCCACAGGTTACCAGTGTTTGTAAGGACAAGCATTCATTCAACACACCTCCAGACACAATGGACGTAGTATATCACATCAGAGCTGAAAGGGCGGGTCAGCAAACTCGTTTGGTCCTGTAGAAAGGACACTGTACTATCTGGTGCAGGTTGAGGTGGCTGACAACACTTGTCTGGGACAAAGTTAACACGCCAATACGACATGCCACTAAGACCAATGGAGCCAGGAAGTGGCATGGACATGGGATAAGGGGTGTGGGCTATCAGTCCAGCGGTTAAAGAGGTATGAAAAGGAAGACCTGCCTGTCAGCAAGGAATAAGGAAAACATATTAGGAACTCTAATTTCTCTAACTCACCCCTCCCTTAGTCAAGTATCATCCCTACATGAGTGAAGTGTCATCCCTCCTCCTCAACACACCTTACTGCATTGGTCAGTTATCCCCTCTGCTCAATACCGTTCCTCACCGCCCTTCTTCAGTCACTAATTCATTTACAAATATAATGTTATTTTCCTTTTTAAACGATGTCAATAAGATAAGTTATGACACGCCATCGGCCAAGTGTAAACACAACTAAACCCACTCTTTGATCGGGCCTCATCCCTTATATCTTAGAAAGCTACACCAGCGTACCGTGAGATCCATAAAAAAAACAGAGTTGGTTAAATCAATTAAAGAATGCATTTCTTTATTTCCAAAACCATTATTCGGGGGGGAGGGTTGGTGAGGAACGTTCACCCGAACATTTGATCCTAATTAGACTTGATTTGAGGCAGGATGAGGAGCAGGCACTGGGTGGAAGCTGTGGGAGGATGCGACAAGCAGTGGCATGGAGGCCTGAGGAGAAATGTGCTCCCTGCGACGCACGTTCATCTGAGGAGGAAGAGGCTGAGGAAGTGCTATATGTAGCTTCCGTTACCGTGGTAATGCGAAGCAAGCATGTCACTAAATCGGCCATGTTAAGAAAATAACATGTTGTGAAGCAATGTACTGTTGCTTTCAATCTCAAATCTGCAGCGCTATTTGCAACCCAACTCTGAACCCTGCACTGATTCCACCCAGCAGAGCTCTGCATGCCTCAGAACGACGTACCTCACATTTCACCGCAATCTACCCCCCCCCCCACCCCCAAGGGAACATTTCGTACTCTCTCAATCTTCCTAGGCTAGTGCTGTAGTTTAAGTCCATGTTGACACCTGGCGTCCCTAAGCGATCCCATCCTATTCCAAATGAGGCAGGAGATGGTGACAGATTGATCCCCAACAGCCAGGCAGAAGCCAGGCAGAGCTGTCAGTACGGCTGGCCTCACACTGTGCATCACAACCCCCCCCCCCCGCTCTCTGCACTGCACAGCTGTTCAATGCATGTCTCCCCTAATTAATCCACTCCCTAGAGTTTAGGGCCCTCAAAGACCTGTCTGCTCCTAATTCTACTAACAAGTAAACCAAATCCCGGTATTTGCTCAGCCGTAACCACGGTATTCCCCCACTTCCGCATGTTTAGTTGTGGATGGCATTCGACAATGCATGTTTTCTTGCTGCAGGCACGGTCAGTAGGGGTCCTTGGCGGAATGCATGTCCTTCCTCCGTGATGTCAGGTGAAAAGGCATCGTTGTGTTAACGCTAGGATTCCAATAAATAATCGTTGAGAGGACTTTTACACTCCATCCCCTCAGTGGTTTGGGGTATGAACGTGAATAGGTGCAAAAAAATGTCTACTGAACTAAATTATCATACTTTCTTCATGTTGGACTCTTTTTAAGCGATTGCAGAGACATTTTTGTATCAATTCCACATTTTAGTATCAACTCAACATTTGGAAATGTCTGTGGAATAAATGAAACAGAATCTTAAAGGGGGAGGGGGGAAAGTGAGGCCTATGGCGCAGCGTTATGAGTCACTGACCTGCAGTATGGCTGCGCCAATGCGTTCAGAATCGCGATCGTAGCATACAAATAATGTCCAGGACTATGAAAAAAAGAACAGCCTGAAATCTCCAAAGCTCAAGAGGCATTGAACGTTCAACATTCTCACTTGAACCAGCCTAGTTTAGCTTTCTCCACCGCGTCTGTTCAGTTAAATACGCACAGGACAATATAAACCAGTTCTTTTACAGTCTGTTTGATGTATTTTACATTAGATCACGCTCCAGCTTTTTTAATGAACGGTGCCAGCCAGTACTTTTTGAAGATGCACAACAAAGTTATTTTGTTGACAAGAGAGCTGTGGAAAGACAGACATGCATGTGGGGAGAACTGTGGTTTGTGTGTAGCTCTAATGAAAACAGTGGTAACTGTGTGCTTCTATTTGCCGCCAAAAACATTAAAAACCAACAATGTGAGTTCAAACAGATATTTCGATGAATACCTTATATGGCCTCGTTCTCATGAATTCGACAATGTAATTGGAGCCAATGCTGGAGCAGAACATTACCAGCAGCTTGGACCTGTGGACCCCCCTAGGCGACACCACCAATCCAATTCTTAAACTACAAAATGAACATCCAGAAAGACCTCTTGTAAGGTATTCAATGTTGCTTTAGACCTAAGTGTTGGGGGAAACCAGCTCGACTGTCTTTAAAGCAGTTTTATGGAGAGATTAAGATTCAGCCAATAAATCTCAATCTGCAAGCAGATAATGACTAATGCATTAGCGACTTTTCAACACTAATTGGAGCATCTGCTCGGCTAATTGATTTGCTCATTGGATGATAGTATCTGAGTGTAGATATAAAATCCAATTCTGTATGTGGTTTCTTTCGAATGGACACAGAGGGAATTCAGCCAATTTGTCTATCAATAGCCAAATATTGCTAATACGTTAGTCAACAATGGCTGACCTTGTATACCCTGCACACATATTCTCACCGTTACTTGAAACATCAGAATTGTTAACCTGTAATGTAAATCCCTTGCAGGCGCAATTCACTGAGATGTTCCTTAATTTGTTTCAATGCATGGATTTAAACGCATGGATTTCAGCAAGCCTTCCCGGCCTCGCATTGGACGTCGCTGACATCGTCCAGCTGCTTTCCACTCCCTCTCTCTGCCCCCGGAAGTGCCCCCTGGAAGTGCCACGGCGGTCCTGCTTTGTGGGTACGAGGAGAGGCAGGATGTGCCCGAGTGAGATCCATGCAAGCAGAGAGTGTTCTCTACGTGCTCTACAGTGTGACAGGACATTGGTCTGTGCAAGGTTTTGTTTTATTTTGGGGACATATTGCTACAAAAAGCAGCTATGAAGTACAAGTGTTTCTATTAAAGTCTCTGCACAGCCCTCCTGCAGCAGCCCTCCTGCACAGCCCTCCAGCACAGCCCTCCTGCAGCAACCCTCCTGCACAGCCCTCCTGCACAGCCCTCCAGCACAGCCCTCCTGCACAGCCCTCCAGCACAGCCCTCCTGCAGCAACCCTCCTGCACAGCCCTCCTGCACAGCCCTCCAGCACAGCCCTCCTGCACAGCCCTCCAGCACAGCCCTCCTGCAGCAACCCTCCTGCACAGCCCTCCTGCACAGCCCTCCAGCACAGCCCTCCTGCAGCAACCCTCCTGCACAACCCTCCTGCACAGCCCTCCTGCACAGCCAACAAAGTCCTGCCTTGCAGGCTTTTTCACATCAATGGCTTTCCTGCGCAGTTACAGTGTCGACGGCGGGAGTCAGCATTGAGGAGCTCCAGAGTTCTGTCTAAAATGAAAATGATGGAGGTCTACTTCGGGAAATGTTCTTTAAGAGTAAACACGATTCCCACAGGCCAAATCTAGTTCACGTCTTAATCTAATAGATTTTTTTTCTACCTTAAGGGCACCTGGAGCCTCGAATGAAATGTTTGAGTTAGGGCCCTGGACCGAGATGTGTGTGTTTGTCTCCGCGACTGGAAGTCAACCAACAAACCACTTCATCAATCATCCCCACGGTGGGTCATTAGACGCCCCTCTGCTACTTCTACAGGTTTGTTTCTGTATCACCTCATTGCCTTTTCTCCTTCCCACCTCCCTCCTCCGTAACCTCTCTGGTTCTCTTGCCAATTAAGCTCGTAATTGACAAAGACTGTAACAAGTTGATTATTCCTCTCTATGCTAATAAAAACACAGCTGTCGCGGCGCTGTGTGGCTCCGTGTGTTCGCGTGTGGCTGACTGGAAGCTGCTGCCGCTCTCAACGCCGTGAGAAATCGTGTGATGTCTTCATCTGAGAGGAGGTTCGTGAAGAGCCATCTCTCAGCCTGGCGAGAGATCACTGATTCAAAGTATTCAAAGTCGGTAACGGCGGAATCTAATTTAAACATTTCAACAACAACAAAAACATCCCCCTCATCACCGCCAAGCCCGGGTCCCAACTCGGTCGGCTTCAGTCGACGTCTGTGTGGTGCTTATCGGAGATGTTGAAGGTGGAGGAGCATTGGAGGTGTTGAAGGTGGAGGAGCATTGGAGGTGTTGAAGGTGGAAGAGCATTGGAGGTGTCAAAGGCCTCCAGACAGACTGCATCGTTACGTTGCAGTACGGTACATTTTGACATTGCGATCGATGTGCGTCATCACAACAGATATTTGATCTTATCATCACAACGAGGAGAGTTTGATCTTATCCCTCTTAAGACATAAGTGCAGATGTTCACCCTGATCCTAACTCCAAACATGTTCAATGGAAAGGGGTTGCAGCAAAAGCGGTCTGATGTTTAGTGTTTTACCATCTGGCCACCATGTCATTCGTAACACAACATGGTTCCTCTGGGAACATGCTCTAACTATGCTAAATTCAAATATTGAGTATTTCCTGCAAAACTGGCCAGATATTAAATGCAAAAAAGTCACTCAATGTTTATTTTGTACTTTAATATTATGTCGCTGTCAAAGTGTGATTGTTGCTATCCCATAAAGCTGCACAACCTCTTCTTCTACTTCCGTTTCTAATATTGCACATCAAAACAACAGACAACAAGGAAAAGTCTAATGCTTGCGACACCCCGTGGAACTGATCTCCAACCAAGCAGATGAGACCCATTCTGCGCAAGGCCAAATTCACAAGTGGCCCACGAGTTTCCCACAAAACTATTACAGGGCCCTGCCAATGTTTGTCCCGCGTGGACTTGGTAATAACCCTATTCAGCCTCTACACCTTGATAAGGCAGATACAAACCGCTATGATTTCCTCTAATGATTTTGCATTCCAGGACATTCATTTGGTAGGCTATCCCGGGTTAATGCTTAATCTGATTGAATCCCGGCCTTAAGACAATGCTTAAGTTTTATGTATCAATTTGTTAATGCTTTCTATTTATAAAAAGGAATTTGTTTACAAGTAAAATGGTTACCTTGGTGTCCGTGGTACAGAGCGTGCAAATCCATCTAGATGTAAACACGCCAACAAATTGATATATTGGTCACATCCTGCCCTTTTGGCCACAGTATGCATGATTGTTAATCTAGATTAGGGCCGCAAGAGACAGGAAATGTTCTTTATATTTTGGGGGTTTGCACATAAACTCTCCGGTCTCATTTGAAAACTGCAATGTTGTGAAACTTCTGGGATGCAATTACAGTTAACACTGAAGGCTGTACCAACTTTTGTTTCAGACAGAAGCTTCAGACAGAAGCACAAGAGTGCACTATAAACAAATCTAGTGGAGCAAATCCTATAGCATATTAATATTGAAGTAGCTTTTGGTTTAAATGACGTAGCCTACCTTCATCAGGTGTACAATGCAGTTCTAGATTCAATAAAGCGTTTTTGCATTATAGCCTCTCATTGATGCTTTTTTACATCCCTGGTCTATCAAGCAATGGCCCACGACTTTAGAAAAAAAACACTAAAATGCATTAGAATAATACAGAGAATTAAACAACGTAGTTAAAAAAACATGAATGCCTCTAAACTGGAACGGCAAGTCATTTACAAAACATGAAGAAAATACAAAAATACATAGCAATATTTATACAGCAAGATTCCTTTAGGTTTTAAAATAAGCTATATTTGACGAAACATTCCATGACACATTACGACATTTTTGACCAAATAAATTATAGCAGTTCAGCAAATTATTAATAGACTGCTTGGTAATGAAATAAATAGGTATTAGATGTGTACGTAAACGCGATTAGCTGCATCCAGCTAGTGGGGATTATTCACGATATCGGTTTAAATTGGTTAACTAGCTATCTAGAAAGTAAAATAAATTACGTCACTACATCTTCATTATCATTAAAATATTGTAATCGATGGTTGGCATTTACCTCGTGTACAACAAATTCGTTTTGTATCAATGATACTAATGATGGGCGCCACGGCTAGTTTATTTTATTGCATGTACTTCGGTGGCATGTGCTTTGCGACCAGATTCGTTGACATCGAGACATGTCAGTCACATGAAAAAGTTAAAAAGGTTTTACTACTCTTTTGTAAATGTGGCTAATCACTCTTGCTGGTTGATGTTGTGTGTAAAATAGGTAGCTGTGCGCTACTGAGGGTGGGTGAGAGCCTACCTGAAGAGTTGTTTAATCAGGGCTGTTCCCAAATGTAGGACCCTCGCGGTACCTAGATATTTGCACTAAAACATTCAGGAGTGTTTTGTTAAACAAACGCTTTTTAGCTAATTATATTTGCGCTCATTCTACTTTCCATAAACACACAGTTCAGTGAGATAGGCGGGGTGGCAAAAGGCATGTTTGATTATTGCATTATTGGCTATTTACTGAAATAGAATGACTCATAATTCCCCAAAAACCCTGCGGCAAAATGGAAAAGCGTCTCTTTGCGTTATTACATCATTAATTTCTTATGGGATTTTTAGGATAAAAAGTATTTCGGGTAGGCTTGCACAACCTTGCCATTTGGATAACTGGGCAAGTATAGGATAGATGAGTTGTGGCCATTGTGAGTTGATTGATGAAACTAACCAATATTACTACGAATGCTACGGAAAACATTATGTTTTATGAACTATAGGGTTATTTCTCTAACATGCTTTAAAATAAATAATGGTAGTCTACATTTCTAGCCATGACCAACAGATGACAGTGTTTCACTAAGAATGTTCACTCCAGGTCGCCTAAACTAAACTCACCCACTCACAAACCCACATTCTCACACATAACATAACCACATACATACCTGTGGTATTTATTTTGGATACTTTCTGTAATAAGAATGGATAATCTACGTTTTTTTTGTAACCTCGTAGCCCTATAAGGAATGTTATGTGGCGATGTTATTCATCAAGGAAACACTAACACGATCCATGAAATATCAGGTGAGAAAACATTCTATGAAACGTACAAAAATGCGTTCAAATGATTGACAATGACATCGGTGAAATCTGATTGTTTTTGTCGGGTACGTACTGCCAGCTCATTTTAAATGCATGCGGGGGTTTCCACTAGTGAGCGGTGACCAAACCTGGCTGCTGCTGAACTGTCCACCCCAATCTCCTCCCTGACCTCTATGTAGGGCTGACCTGGTTCCTCAGGTGGATCACGTCACACAGCACCAGACAATGATGAGGGGTAACAAGGCCCACAGGGAGATGTGTGTGTGTTTGCGGGGAGGGGGGGTAAACTGCCAGTCTGAATGAATAATGCATGAATAATGTCCTACAGGTAGCATATACATGGCTACAATACAGCTTCCTGGCAACAATGTGCAGCGCGCTTGTGTGTGTGCGTTTGTGTGTGTGTGTCGCGGTGGTAGTCTACTGTCAAGTGCTTTGGGTTGGGGACCTCATTATGCCGGGACACTGTAATAAAGCGTCGATGATTTCATTTGGAGGGAAAAGCTACGGAAGAGAAAGAGAACTTCTGCCATACGGAGACGCTTCATCTTAAATGAAAACATCTGGCGGCCCCTCTCTGGAACGCCACAGAGAAAAGGAGCTCTGTCACTCCCGGGGATAAGCTCATATTTAGCTTTCCACTGGTGAAGAAGAAAGAATGAAACACTGGAGAAGAAACGGACAGCAGCGGAGAAAGAGAACAGCCATTTCTCTAAGGTCTGATTTCTCCACTGATGTTTGTCTTGTTTGGGCGGCAGGCAGCGTGAGCTGTCACATGACTAGGGGGCTTTCTCTGGTAGTTTGCAGCAGCATATGGACTCACCTGATACAGGCTGATTCTCTGCCCACTACGACAAGGCCGTGGATGGTTCCACGAGTCGCCGGGCAGAACGAGGAGCTGTATTGATTGTTGTCTTCGGGTTTTACAGCACTGCACAGAGTTATGGCTCCTGTGCTGCCCGGTTCTGCTTGCCCAGGAGGAAACCGGACAGCCTCAGAAGTTAATGCCGTGGACATAAACAACTAGCCCCTCCTCTTTGTGCAGCACATATGTACACACACACACACAGACACATACACACGCGTTCCCCAATCATGACTCCACAGACACCCCATGACCCAAAATACAAACACTGCATCATAAACGTGATAATCACAAACATATTGCAAACAAATGAGAGACCTTTGAACTCTTCCATTCTTGACGTTTCTTTCAAGATGGATTAAACATAGTGTGTT
The DNA here is from genome assembly GCA_016801125.1 of Novumbra hubbsi. Lineage (NCBI taxonomy): Eukaryota > Metazoa > Chordata > Actinopteri > Esociformes > Umbridae > Novumbra > Novumbra hubbsi. Next base: position 30,640 of record JACXGK010002484.1, on the reverse strand, counting down.
TGTCCGCTATCACTTCCCACATCCTTGGTTTTTTTCCCCCGGTCTTATGAAAACCAAAAGTGAAATATGAGGTGGTCATAAAGAGCCAGTAGAATGTGAAGCCCGCCTGTTTATTCCAAAAGCCTATCAATCTAGAACGTCAAATTGAGCAGGCCGGACAGGATTAACCTCACATACCGTAGGGGTATATGTTTAGATCTCGGTGTAAATATTGGAGCACTCCTTCTTCCCTCCACATGGCACAACCCCTGACTGACCCCCATAATGAAATTGGGAAAAGGATAATGGCTCAATCTCTTGAGCATAGCCGTCTCAAACACAATCTCACCGACACCAATATCTCGGAACTGATTCAAATGAAACTGACTACAGAGAATTAGCATTTTCAGACTTACACTGACTGTTCTGATTAGTTGCCCTAATAATCAACAATCTAAAATAAAAAGGTTCCAAGGTCACACTGCTCTTGACCAAAAATGATGAAATTCAACCATATGTTCCTACTTATAAGGAACAAATTGGAATCAAGAACCCATGAAGTCTACTGTTGTAGATTTTCCACTAATAATTTTGTAACTCCTCTGCCAATAACATGACTGGTCGGAACAAAACAATGATATGTCAAATCGGTAGAGAAAGGTATGTTTATGAAATATTTGGTTCAGATTAGTACTTAAATGAAATGGCAGCCAATGACCAATAAACATTCATGTGAGAATAGTCTGGCACATAAAGCTTATAAATCAGTCAATTATAATTGTAGTGCACTTCTTGCAAACACGGTCAGACCCAAAATATGCAAGAACACGTATATTGTGAGGCTTTAATGCACACTTTCTAACCCCTGATCTGAAATTAGACACACTTTCTAAGGCACACATTCATAGTTAGGCACACATTCAAAAGCACACATTCACAGTTAGTCACACATTCTAAGGCACACATTCACAATTAGGCACACATTCTAAGGCACGCATTCACAGTCGTCACACTTTCTAAGGCACACATTCATAGTTAGGCACACATTAAAAAGCACACATTCACAGTTAGTCACACATTCTAAGGCACACATTCACAATTAGGCACACATTCTAAGGCACACATTCACAATTAGGCACACATTCTAAGGCACGCATTCACAGTCGTCACACATTCTAAGGCACACATTCACAGTTAGTCACACATTCTAAGGCACGCATTCAGAAGTAGGTACACATTCACAATGTTGTCTAAGCTTGGGCGAATTGTGTTTTCACAGAGATCCAGATTTTTACGAAATTACTGATGACGCATCTTTCGTGGGGGACCAAATATTGACCGTTGGCTTGTTTATGGGTTGGCCCTGTGAGTCGGAAAGGAAATCAAATTGCAACTATTGGTTTGGTTGTCTGCAGATGTTGATCAAAATTAGGCTGCAGTACATTTAGCTTAATTATGCCCTAATACGGAAGACTGCTTCTCCCTGTTCAGTTGCTATTCCTGCAGACAGAAAACAATGCAAACATTGACTGTTAGTGAACTGGTGTTTAGGGCAGTTACTTCATAACAGCAAAACCTGAACCAGATGTCTTCCTCAATCGAACCCCCGTCCCTCCTGCAAGACCCCCAGTCCTTCAAGCACAACACCACCAACATTCAAACATTTACTTGCCCGGATAGGGTTGCTGTGGCAACAGGCGCAAAGCATAAAAAAACCCCGTAAAAACACAGGAAGCTAATATACATTCCCTTGGTTGGAATGTTGCAGTGCAGATAGGTGCCCTAAGAGTGAATGCTGCAGCACTGTGCCTGTCTGCAGTATTTCATTTGGTTACTCATCACAACACAAGAGGTGACACACAGTTGATGTCAAGATGCAAGTAGGGAGGTGTAAAGGACAATTATTAAATGTGTTTTTATTATTAATAATAATAGTATCTCTTTCATTAACATTGCAGGTACATGATAAAAAAGGAAATGAATCAGAAATAGGAGAGACAACAGAACCAGAAGCTTGCCTCAGAATTGTGAAAGTGCCTGGAATATTTCTGTGCTATATATTACTCATTATTAATATCGTTATTGTCCTAAAACAAAGTTGCCACTCACTCTGAAAATGCAAACATTGTTTTTTTTTGTTTTTTTATGAATGTGGCTCGATTGTCTTCATCTTATTATCATTTTGGATTTATATACACAACGTCATAGAATACAAGAACACCACTGAAATCTGCTCCGTCACAGAGACCACCCCCTTAAAATGTATCAAAAGCTACCGTTTGTTTTCTGCAGTTTCAGGTATGACAGTCGGAATTGGACATTCCTCTTAATGATATACCAAACCCCCAAACAAGTAGGCCACAGAACATTGAAGAAAAAGACCAACGCTTTGAAAAGTTAAACCAAAGGGTCATTTTGGCAGACCAGAAGAGATTTTACGAAACCGTTAATTGGTTTTCTCATTGCGTATTGGTTAACTCAATTTGCATAATGTGTGGCTCTACAGGCAATTAAATACACTGTATCACTGTGTCTAGTGAGAAGCTGCTAGCTCTATGAGGTATCAATTTAACAATGATACAATGTTGGATCGGATCTAGGAAATCAATCTGGTCAAATTCTGTCAAATCTTGTATTGTACTTCATAGGATTACCCTCACAAGAAGTATGTATGACATGATGACTGGGATTATGAATGCACAGGCTCTATTTCACTCAGATGTTCTCTTGGAGACATTAGCTTAATCATGGCAACATTTTAGTAACATGCATTGTATCAGGACAGACCTACCACAGGTCTAATCTCACCTCTACAATGCCTCTCAACCAAGCTATATGTCCTGGTAAAGAAAGACGTTGGGGTCTTGAAGTATCTCTAGTTGCTTTATTGGACTTCATGACATCATATATTGGCCAATCAACAAAAGAAAAAAGAAATCTATGTAAAGCCCTATAAAGTGGATCATGTGGAGGATTGCTGATGTTTTTTCTTCAAAAGCACAATTTAACTTTGGTCTTACTTGCTTGAAAATAATGAAGATAATGTTCAGTTCCTGATAATGTTTTGGACCACTGGAAAGTTGAAGGGGTTTCAATTGAATTTTAGAGAAATCAACATGGACATGTCTAGCTCGCCACTAAGTGTGGAGACATTTCTCTTGGGTCAAATAACATGATCGGCTCTGGTATTTTGGTCCCTTTTAGTCAAAGACAGTCACGTGGTATGCTAAACATATCTTCTCATAGCAACATATGTATGACAATTACACTGAACATATTTTAGAAGTCAACCATGTTCATTGTGTCATTCTTTTAAAATGGCTGCCATCCTTCTTTATAGGGAGCAAGGAGGCACTACTTGAAGGTTACCCGGTATTCATGTGCAGTGGGAGGATGAAGATATTTATTATGAATTAGCTTGAAGAAATGTCTTCTGATGTGAACTGTATTTTTCTTTACATACACTGAAATAGTGTTTCATAGGTTGAATACATATTTAGTTGCTATGAACACTCCTCAGTGATGGAAAAGTCTTCAAAACACAAACATACATTTCCCCATCCAATAATGATATTAGGACTTCATGAAAACATCTAAAATACATTTTTTTCTCCTTTTTTTATCTTTCGAGTAAGATAAGACATTTAGTGAAGGACTCAAAAATCCACTTTGTCCGCTATGCGATTAAAGAACTACATAGCAAAATTATGTAGAAAACTGAATGCATGTTTCTCTATTTCTGTCATTAGTGGGATGAAAATATGTAATAAGTATGTATTTCCAAGCAAATATTGTTGTTACAAAAATATAATTTCTCATAAAATAATACACATCATTGTTTTAGGGTGATATACTTCTTTGTTAAACTGAACAGCAAGGCTGTATTTTGAAAAGAAAATGTCACTTATATTTGTGAGAGCCGCAACACTTGCACACCAAGTCTAGCACCAGTCTCTATTGTCACCTGATTGGTCGGTTCATCCATCCGTCGCTTGCATACTCTCAGGCCTCTTCATCTTTTGCATAATCTAGTTTTGTTTACTTGTCCCTATAAAAGAAGATTCCATCTATCTAACCTTACCCAGGCCAAAAAAAGGACATTTCCTTTCAAATGAAAGATTAAACTTTTCACCTACAATGCCATAACTGTAAAAAAAAAAATATATATTTTTAAACTATACCTGTTCCACTTTAAGTCAAAATCAAAATGACCACAGTTCAGCCAAATAGACCTCACAGACCAATTCCCCCTTTCGTAACCCTGCCACCAGAAAATAATACAGAAATCAAAACAGACATAGACATTCGATGATTAAAACGGGTAAAAAACAAAAACAAAAAATACTGATGCTACAAAGAAAAAATATGTACAAGACCCTGTTTTCCTTGAGTTTCTGGGTAAATGAACATCGGGCTTCGGCGTGTGTGTGTTGGTGTGTGTGTGTGTGTGTACAGGCATTTCTAACCAAACTGGTTCACTTCTTCACCGCCGAATCCTCCTTGGTCCTTGTCGAACAGTAGTCGTCGCAGTCTGACAGAACCATTCGTTCCGCGTGTCTTATCCAATACCCCCCCCCAGGTCCCGCGGAAGTCCCCCCCCCCACGCCCCGAGTGTCCCCCCGTCACCCCCGCTGCCGCCCGCTCCACCCCACCTCCCACCCCGTCCGGGTCCCGTCACCAGATAACGCTGGATATGCTGGTCTCGCGCGGCAACAAGGGCAGCATGGCGTTGTTGGCCTGCGCCTCCTCCACGCTCTGCTCCCGGCTGGATTTGGCGTGGCCGTGGGGCCTCTGGCCGTTGATCAGAGTCATGGGGATGTTGCAGTAGGTGTGCTGGCTCCCCAGGGTGGACAGGGGCCCCCCCCCCGCCGGTATGTCGTACTCGTAGCTGCGGTAGTAATGTTTCTGCTGCCTCATCTGCGCCTGGTAGTTCAGGGAGGCGTTGTGGAAGTTGCCCCTCAGGTCCGGGTGCGCCGTGGCCATGGCGGTGGTCGTGGCCGCCGCCATGGAGATGGCCGAGACGGTCTGGAGCTCGCCGAAGGGCCCCTGCTCGCTGACGTCCAGCACCTGCTCGTGGCTGATGATGGGCTCCATGTGCTTGAAGGGCATCTCGTACTGCAGCCGCTTCCAGAAGGCCGAGCTGAGCCGGTTGCTCTTGGGGCCGCGCCACTTGATGACGGTGAGGGTCTTGATGGTGTGTTTGAGCGCCTCCACCTCCTGGTAGTTCATGATGCCGTGCAGCTCGGCACACTCGATCAGGATCACCTTGATCTCCCCGGTGACCAGCATGTTCCGGAGGCGGGTCTCCAGCTCGAAGATGCTCCAACCGCGGCGCACCACGTAGTTGGGAGTCATGACGATGATGAGGCGCTTGGACTGGTCCACGCAGCGCGCCACGTCCTCGATGTAGGCTGTTGGGGGGCCGCGGAGAAGGAGAGGCGGGAGGAGGGAGAAGGGAGAAAGAAAGGGAGAGATTCGAGGAAAGAGAGAGTGAGTGTGAAGGAGAGAGAAAGGAACGAGAAGGAGATTACAAATGATACAATTGAGGTTACGAATGACATGATATGAATAAAGCTCTTGTATTCTATTCTATGTAGATTCTGTAATACATAATATAGCATTGGTGGTTGACATGTTTGGCTATCTATTCAGGACATTTGAATGTTCCCTTTAAATCTACTACATGATAACACACACACACACAGCATGCGTTTTACACAAAAGAAAAGCCCATATTGAGAAAAACCGAGGCAATGAGAAACAGGCAAACACAAGGGACAGGGAAAACACGACATCAAACCTAACTTGACCTCTCCGGCCACATAGCCTGCCCGCGTCGTATTCTAAACTGCCGCCATAATGGCGTGCGAGAGCCTCGCCAGAGCGCGGTAACTCAACAGTGACGGACTGGCCTTGGCCGCTGCAGGTGTGTCGGGGAGAGAGAGAGTAAAAAAAGAGCCTGGCGCCCTCGTCTTGCCTGTGCGGTCGCCTGTGCGTGCGTGTGGGAACACACAGTGTAAATACAGTATAGCAGCTGCCTTATCCAAACCCGTGCCCCACATGCCAGAAGAGAAATGGCTGCTTAAGCCATCTTTTAGTGGGGCTGCAGAGAGGTACTGTCAAGGGACAAAGACATAGGGCCTCCCCCAGCACAGGTCCACAGTATTAACTGAGTCTCGCGTTGAAATGAGACGGCTCCTACTGTGAGGGTTGCTGCGTTCTAAACAAACACATCGCTCCCTTTCTCTCTCCCCTTGTGCGGCCCTCTACACGGCTCTCTCCCTCCGTCTCTCTCTCTCCCTCCCCTCCCCTCCCTCCCTCCCTCCCTCCCTCCCTCCCTCTCTTGTTCTCATTCTCTCCCCGTAACCCTTTAGAAGGTTGATACCCCAATGGCCTTTTCTTTTCTCTGCTTAAGGCAGAGCAGATCCCGTGGGCATGGAGGAGAGCCCCAGAGCAGAGCGATTAGAGTGGAGCCCAGGGCCACGAGGGCCCTCTCCTCACTTTACAACAAGAAGTCATCATCCTTAACAAGGCCCCTTCTCATCCTTTGTTCTCTCTCTCTCTCCTATATCCCTGGAAGCCCACTGTCATTCCTCTCTGACGCTCTTCGTATAAAGGCACGGTGGCTGGCTGCGGTTGGAGGCTGACACAAGTAGTGGGAAGTGACTGTGGGAATGAGAGTACCTCTAAGTAGTCTTGAATCATCCTGGAAATGATCATTGGTGAAACCTAAACATAAATAGTTGAACATTTAAAAGGTGCGATCAGGTAGATTGGCAAGAAAGGCATCAGAGAAAGTTCAGGCTGGGGACTTGAGATGACTTTGATAAACTGTGCTTAGTTTTGCTCAACTCTGGGCCTTTTCTTTTCCAATGATAACAAAACACGTTTATCCCAGTTTAATAGGGGACTTGTGGCATCAGGTCTATCATTAACCATTCCAAAAATGCCATTGTATAATAATGCATTCGCTATGAAGACTATTGTTTTCGCTGAATGCTTGATGCGCAAACTCCGCCAATTTCGCTAAATGGCGCTAAATGACTAAAATGTCAAATGAGACCACATGTCAAGGCCTGTGTTGTTGCCACTTGTCCCCCATTAACACAGTCCCATTAATAACTCAAGTCAAACTGATTCAAATCTGAAAATGGGATGAAATCCCCAGAAACCATGAGAGTGTTACCGACACGAATGTGCCTGGAAACAAGCAAACGCAAGGGAAGACAATCAAATGAATGGTCCTGAGGAAGTATGAGGGATCATGACGACGGGGAATCATTTATTGTGAGCCTATCACAGGTGCAGAGTGTGATGTTTGATTACGAGCGGCAGTCGTTAGCCAGTCATGCGGGAGCCCATTTGAAATCCCGTTCAAATGGCGTGATCAAGGGTGGATCAAAGAAACATAATTACAAGCTTAGCTTTCTGCTAATTAGACATTTTCAGCCGTACCAACAATCAACAGCCGAATACTTCATGCTGTTACATTCAGATGAACGCGTTAAAGGGACAGTTCACTCCAAAGTCAGATGTTCACGGAGCATAGTAAGATGAACGAAGGTGAACATGCACGTAACAAACCACGACAGAACTAGTGCATGTGTGTGAGTGTCTTTTCCGTACAACCAGGCACAAAACTTACTTCCTGTTGGGATCAAATCCCTGTCTGGTATGAAGAGCTTATACCCATAATGCTTCTCTAGAACGTCTGGGAGTATCTCCAGGGCGAAGCGCTCCTCCTCACGCGTCTCCTGACTCCACTGGTCTGGGTCCACTTTGGTGTAGGACAGATAAGCGTCATAGTCTTTGTTATCTACAGGGGTCACACACAGAAACCGGTTTATTAGTTCACTAGACAGATTATTGGATGTACATATGACTTTACATCTGGTGTGTCATTAGCGAACCCTGAACATAAACAGTTGGACATTTGAAACGTGTGTTGGGGTAGATTTGCAGGATGGCTTCAGAGAAAGTTCATTTAGAGGACTTGAGATGTCTTCGATAGACTGTGCTTGGTTTTGCTCGACTTGGGGCCTCTTCTTTTCCAGTGATGACAAAACACGTTCATCCCAGTTTAATAGGGGACTTGAGGCGTCCGGACTACCATTAACCATTAAAAGACATCATGGATTTGACCTTATACCTGCTTCATTTGTTAACATCTACGCACTTTTTATGGAGCTTTTGGGATTTGCGATCTGGTTGCTTTTTGTCACCTGATTTACCCGTATCATAAGTAGGGCTTTTCTTCTGCCTGTTATTCTCTGATCTAGACCTGTGGTCAGTTGTAATAAACCATGACAGTGGTGTAGACCATCCACCGTGGTATGGGTTTGCGGTGTCCAAGCTCAATGGCAGAAAGAGACATGACACCTGCGTCAGATGGACTGACCTGTTCTGTCAGCTCCCACCGTGCCTCAGGGTTCATTTCATTACGGTCCAGCCTGCATTGCCAAACAATGTCACTTCGCCATCGCCAGGCAAATTAGAACTGCCTTGCTCCTTGCTACTGGGCTGAGGTAGGAAACCCAGCCATTCCCAAGGCACAAAATGGCTCCAATCCATGTGCCGTCCGTACGGCAGCCAGGCACATGAAAGACGTGATTGATGCCGGATTTAAAAGGATTAAACGGCGAGGAGAAAAGCCTAACACGGGAGGCGATGGCGGTAATGTTTACAGCGTGCGCGAGAGAGCGAATCGGAGCGGCCCCGGCGTCACTGCGCTACAATGACACACAAAGCAGGAAACGGCGGTGGTGAGCCGGAGGAAGTGGAACAGCGAGAAGAGAGGAGTCGTCCGGGGACTACCGACAACACAGGCCTCTCTCTCTCTCCCTCTCTCTCTGTCCCCCAGGTAAACTCATTAGAGGGGAAGGGGTTTAAACTGGCGCTCCTCTTATTATCGCAGGAAAAGGGATAATCTGTAGACGACTGCCCTTCAGACCGTCATACCTGCTGGAGGGGAGCTGAGAGATCAGTATAGGCTCCATAAAATACAAAGTAGGCCTGCAGAGGACGAGCGGAGGGGGGGAGGGGTTGAGGGTTGCAGAGTGATGGAGAAAGATGGCAGAGGGAGGGAGAGAAAAGGAGACAAGCCGGGGGGAGATTATGTAACAGTTAAGTGCAGCGGCCCCTTTAAGAGTAAAACACATGTAGGTAGATCCGAATCTATTTCAGTACGACTGAATCACCCGCCGCCGTGTGGTGACTGTGTAAGGGTGAGAGGGGGTGGGACACAGAGCAAGAGATCGAAAGAGGGGAGAAAGGAAGGAAGGGATACAGTGAGCAGAGAGAGAGAGAGAGGGAGGGAGGGATAGAGCCAGAGAGAGTAGTGGAGAGGAAGGAAAAGAGGATTGAGATATGGAAGGAGAGACGGGGGGGGTCGTTTCGGAGAATCCATCACTCCTTCCCTCCCCCCCACCTCTCTGAGGTCCGTACCTCCTTTTTCTCCCGCCTCTCTGAGGTCCAACGAGGGGAACTTCAGAGAGCGGAACACGAGAACAGTGTCCATCCTGCATGTTCCACCTCCCTCCGCATCCATCCCACTCTGTGGGTCCAAATGAGAGGCCCTGACCGACGCATCCATGCATGGCAGCTTGTGTTTCCTGGCGGGCCCAGCAATCAGGAGGGAACTTTTCAACTCGCTGTTATGAAGCTCGCTCTGGGACTTTCGGTAGGCAACTTAGGTCTTTCAATAACGAAAACCTGCACAGTTATTCCTGAGAGGAAAAACTCAAAAAAGTAAAAATACGCAGTGTGGGCCTTTCCAACATAGCTAGCGTTAGTGAAGACGCAATTAGTTAGTTGAGTCGGTGCTCATCCATTTTAGGTCGTTGTTGAGTTAAACTTCCTGCGATGATTTAAAATATTTGAATTCCTATAAAGTCTATAAATGTGAGTAACGGGAGTTCATGTCACAGATAAAGAAGCTTGTGCGTCTTTTGGAATGCGTTGTCACTAAACGTTTCTGGCAATCGCCAGCTGTGGAACGGAGAAGCCGATTCCACAGCTGATGTCAGACACAGAGAAGAGGGTCGAATGGGGGGGAGTGTAGGGTTCTCCCGAATGACTCGGGATTGTGATGAAGTGAACGTCCACGTAGCCAATGAAAAAGAAACTTGAACCGTGATTGGCCGGGGCAGCGGGGGATAGAATCCAGGTTGGGGGTGGGGAATAATCACAGAGGTCATTGGTGTGGAAGAGAAAGTATGTGTGTCTCTCTTCGGGGATCTACAGGCAACACTGTGGCTTATTGAAACTGATCTCTATAAACGGGGAGCAAATTGAAAATCTGTTTCCCCCTGTTCTCCGCTCACTCGGGTGACACAACTAAAGGAGACAATTGCCGTTCGCCGTTCAGGTTTGAGGCTCAGCCTCCTTCTCCCACTCCTCTGTGGCGCCAATGCTTTCTCTATCTGTCTAGAAGCCATCTCTTATTGTGAAGCCTCCAGTTGGCGCAACGCCCAACACTACGGCTTGGTAATGACTTTCATAGAACTGTCTGGTGCGTCCACCATCAAGGTGGTTGAAGACAGGGGCGCGTGGGAGGAGGCGAAGAGAGGGGGGGGAAAGACCGGGGCGTAGGAATACCTTTCAGCGCTAATGATCCTCTCCAATCACCACATGGCTTCCTTCAGACACTCCGAAAAGTAATCTTGTTAGCAAAATTCATTCTTGCCCAAGCCTTCCACTCGAAAGACTCATTAAGGGAAAACAAATGAAACATCCAGACCAGATTGATGAATTGTCACCCTTAAGCTATTCTCTATTTTTAACTGATCTATGCAATTAGAATATATTGCAGTTCAATTTAAGTCCCCAAGAGGTGTGATTTCTATGTTAAGTTATTATTTGCAGGGATTTATTTTTCTTTCTTTCAATTGAAAGTCTTTCAAGCTAAGCTTGGAACTACAAGAAACAAAAACAATACTACATTTACAACTAGAAAGACAGGCAAGTGTTTATAGTGTTGGGGCAGAAACTAAAAGGTTGCTGGTTCAAATTCCCAAGCTGACAAAGTGCATGATCCATTGCTGTGCCCTTGAGCAAGGCACATTACCCTAATTGATCATCAAGTTGCCCTGGATAAGTGGCTACTAAATCACAACATTGCAGATGCAGCAAACCATGATAACAATACCTTCCACTTTGGTAATCATTTCTATTTGGTTTAGACATTCTACAACTAAGTGACGTTTCTTGGACTGCATGATATGCTAGTTCTAGATTGATGCTACCACCATTGGTTGAAATGTAATGAAGACATGCAGATGAGGATTTAAATCTTAGTGAATTTATTCAACACTGTTGAAGAACAAACACAGGTTAGTAAGGAAAGATTAACGGAGTCGTAGGTTTGTATGGCGGTAAAAAGGCGGGGTTAGATTAAGAAGGATGTGTTGGTCTGGATGAGAGACTAACTAAAAACATATCAGGAGATTAAAGAAAGGGAACAGGTCTGGATGAAAGAGGCGTGGCCTAGGGCCATTATGACCAATTGGGAGTTCAGTGGGAGTGCTGTGGCCCTTCACAACAGCCTCCATCCAGTTGTCTGTAGGGAATTAGTATAATATGGAGAGGAGGTGGACTGAAGGTCGGTGGGAAAATCTGGAATGAATTAGGAGATGGAGCCACTGCAGGTGAGCCACTAGAACGACACGGCGGTTGGAATCTTCGGTCACGTTGTAAGAATGTGGGGCCACCATGTTCGAGAACTCCTGGGACCCGGATGACCACAGGGGCAAAATGAAGCAACCCATTGTCCGTTTGACCAAATGGGTCCGGCTTGTCTGCAAATTGAGGATGTCGGCTGACATGTCACAGGAGCTGGGCTTGAAGAGGGTTGCTTGGTGTCTGGAGCTGGGCGGCTTGGGGGAAGGAACGCTGGCCACTGGAGGTAGAATGCCCCCATGGGGGGATCGCTTGGCTTCTGGAGCTGAGGTGGATTCTTACTGGAGTCAGGTGGCTCTTGGGACTAAAACCGGACTGTTGTCCCACAGGATCGAATCCTAGTGTGCCGGCCACAAGACCGTAGCGAGGGGGTCATGTGGTCGGGGGGGTTGGAGGGATCTGAGGAAACATCAAATCCATAGAGCCTGGGTGTACCAGGTGGGCTGTCTTCTCTACCCTTTTTTACAAGAAGGTTGTGATGCAGAGACCTGGATTTCTTTAGCGACTCTCAGCATACCTAGGAGTAGCTAGCGTGGGAAAGGGGCGAAAGACGTTTGTGAATGGCTCCTGCACTGCCTTTTTACTGGGTTCTCTGGTTCCATTGCAAAAATCCTATGCGGCTCAAAGGATAACAAAATCAAGGACCGTTGCTTTGTTTGACAGCTAGGCAGTTTCGTGTCGTCGCTACCACCGCGGTCATAATGCAATGAGGAGATGGGGATGAGAAATCCAAATTTGAGGTACTCAATAAACACAGTGGAACGAACACAGGGGCACACGGGGGAAGGTTTGTAATGAATTGGAAGGTTGAGGATTGAGGAGTTGGGGCTTGTGAGGCCTTGGCTAATAAGGACGCAAGGTTGAGTAAGGAAGGATGTAGTGTTCTGGAAGGAAGACAAGAGGGCATTGTATCAGGGACACATAACATAAAGGTTCAGCCATGACAAAGTAGTGCCAGGTGACTATGGGGAGTGTATGGGCTTGTAATTACCGACACCAGCGACTGCCAAGGCTAAACATTACAAAAGTGGAATTGCTGTGCAAAGGTATTAACATTAGCATATCAGAGGTCAGACACACGGTCATGTCCAGATTGTAAGGCACCCACGATATAGGTGAGCAAAAAAGACAGTATTATAATTCAAATGCTGGGCACCGAAATGGTCAGTTCAATAAGGTTTCTTAGGGATGTATAATCCTCTGCGTAAAGACCCTTACCTTTTTAGTAATATTATAGGTGAAGTTGCATCCAATGAGTTTGAAGGTCTGGCTTATTTTTACCAACCAGCTTTTGGTTGGTAAAAATAAGTCTTGGTCATCATATTAAGTCTGTACACTGCTAATTAAATAAAAGGATCGTATATTTACATTTAATATGGATGATATTGTCATTGCTGCCGGAAACCATTACCTACCAATTTTGATGTGTAGTTTTTAATTAACAAATTACCTCTGTTATTTATCTAACCTATTCACAAGTTCTATGTTTAAACAATCCCAATGACACTCAGAGCAGTGTAGTCACCAAACAATACATACATGGACATACAAGTTACTTATTTTATTACGGCAGAATTCCCTCATTAGCGCAAATTCTTTTTTTGTCATGCGTAGGAAATGGCTTCTACCTGTCGACAGATCTGTTCAATAAAACATCTCCAGTCCACAACCCATTGATCCATTTTGTCGCTGAGATACCATGTGTCTCCAAAAAGGCAATTTTACAGGAATTTTACAGGAATTTTACAGTCAGATTTCAGCACGAATGAACAAAACATATCAAACGAACAATCTGAACATGAATTAGTTCGCATTTTAACATTCTGCTTCACTTTTGTGGATTACCAAGCATTAAATATTTGTTATCGATTATACTTTATATTTAATCAATATAGATTTATGTGGCAATAAAAATGAGAATTTCTTCATTTTGCTCTGGAATACACATGAAGTTTTAAAAACATGTATTTTGAAGTGATTTAATTGATCCTAAAGTCGAAAGATAACTCCCAGGATGGTCAAGTTGAATTCCTGCTTTCCATAAATGAAAGAACAAACAAATGAAAATGGAGATACGTGGTATTTGCTGGTTGGCCTCAGTATAATATTATTTTTGGACAATCCATGCGAAGAGCATATTGGCACTAAGGGGTCATCTTGTTTTAGAAAAGTTGACTTGGGAAACCATGTTCTAAAATTCTCTAGGCATTTTTCTTTGCTTTCTGAATCTCCTTTCCCACGGTGCCCTGGAACCAGACACACTTAAGCTCCAATAACATGGATGTTTACTGTAGTACGACTTTCATTAGCATACCTCATAGCTCATTGTTTGTATTATTTATAATATTTTGTGTTTTTGCTCATCTATATCCAAAGTGTCAAAGTATCTTGACCTGACTACATAAGGAGAACACCTAGACCTGAGTAAAAGAGTAGCAAAATTCATATATAATGTCTACATTCTCCAGTTCTACTTTATCATCTAAAGGCAGCTATGTCATCATTTTACAGAAGGAGTAAAGGAACAAAGGAAAAAACAAAGGAAGGAAGAAACTGAAGAAAGAAATAGGAAAGAACAGAGGAAGTAACAAAGGAGGGAAGGAATGAAGGAAGGAACAAAAGAAGGAACTAAGACTGGTCTGTAGAGTTTTCAAGCCCAACTAAAACTGATGCTCAAAGCATGCAGGCTAATACCGGAACCGGAGAGAAGAAAAAGGTTAAAGGTGATTATCAGTAGGAAACAGGTGTGGGGTAATTTGGAGCAGTTCAGACATAAGTTGTGTCATGAGCTCTAATGTAGGGCATACATGTAAGACAAGAGAGTATATTACCTCCATCAATGTCCTCGCTGCCAAAATGGTTCCTGTAGAACAGCATGAGCTCAATCCTGTAGCACTTGTAGAGGGTGACGAGGCAGATCAACAGCAACAAGATGGCTCCCAGACCTCCAGCCAGCTCCACAGTGTACATAAGCTCTGCTGAGAGATAGAAGGTTGGGAGAGTAAGAGATGAGAGAGAAAGAGAGAGAGAAGGAGTAAGTTAATTAGTGAGAGAGATAGACAAGAGTTTACTTCATTAACCTTTATCAAACCCAAAAAGCAAGCACATTCACCAAATACATCATCATATTGTCATTACTTAATGGTAGCAGTATCATCTTTGGATAACTAATTACGACACAAGATACATAATATGTTAGGATTCAGACTTGCTAGCTAGCTGTTAGCATGCTAAGGGAACTAGCTACACCTCAATTTACCTTCAGCAATGCTAAACTAATCATACAAAGTCTTTGGTCTTTTAATTCATTAACTATACTTTAGGTAGCCAAAACATGAGCTAGAAATCTACTTTGGGTAAACAACTTCTCCAAAGACCGCTTATAGGTGATATTTGGGCCTTAGCAACACAATCACAGATTGACTGCCCCAGTTTTGGCCTACAACTTGCCAAGGACTGACCGTTTTCTCTCCAGTTTAAAAGGGAAGCTCCATTAAAGGTGAGGGTAATGCAAAGCTGTATGTGCAAAAAACCGAAACTTACCCAATGTGTGGTTACCCCAAGTCCTTGCTCGGACCACCTTACCAAAACTCTATCACTTGCTCAGGGATCTAAGTGTTCTGTATCTGAACCCACCCTTCATTCAATAACATATCTCATTTTGTCCGTCAAACGCTTTTTTAAAGCAAACACAAACATCAAATATTTATTATACAGAATAAGGAATACGCCTCTTTTCTCGCACATGAAAACAATGAAAAAGACACATACAACAAGGGCATAAAAAAATTACTAATTACAAATTAGTAGATTTTGTCCAAATTTGAGAGGAACACGGCCAGATTAATTTGAATGTATGTTGTTTTCAATGCAGAATGTACCAAAAGCAATTTTTTATTTTAGTGTGCTTCAATCTTTTACCCTCCAAAACAATAAAACTAATTTCAAAATCAGGATTTAAGATGGAAACTGTCATTAAAATCTCTGCAGTATTTTCTGAGCCACCAAGACTCCCAAGATAATACAGGGATTTGGGTCCATTAGAACCTCCAGTACTTAAGAGAGCAAAAGAAGATGCTAGGCAGGTGAAGCTGTGAAAACGTGTGCCATTGGAAGCCATATGGAAGTTTACATTTAATTGGATCTGGTCTTGGTGTTGTGTCACCTAGGTTAGATCTTAAATTCTGGATTCTAGATTTAATTGGGCAGGTATGAATTTCTGCTGACCTATCCTCCCAATCCTGTACAGATATTTCAGGCACTCTATTCAGTACATGGGTGCAGCCTTGGAGAGAGGCGGATCGAACTCTTCTACTCCCCCAGGCATCCGTCAACATCTCCGGGCTGACAGGATTGCACAGAAGCCATCAACAGTGAACCGCACAAAACGCTGATTTCAGTAAATACACCCCGTCACAAAGTCTGAGTTGTCAAGGTAACTCAGACGCTATGCAATCCTTCAGAGATACCGTTTGGAATTGCACAGTTCATGGTGGTGGATGGTGATGGGTTTAGCCAACGTACTGTAGGTTCGGGGAACAAATATGCACCGCATGGCCCAAGCGATGAAGGACCACGGTCCTGCTGATTTTATTCATGTCTAACGAAGAAACTTCTGCTGCAGGTTGCGTGGAGCCACAAATGAACGCTGTCCACTAAAGCGACGCCTCATCAGATAAATGTTGAGGTTTAACAACAGTGTGTTGAGTAGGTCACACTATAGAAACAGTGTGTTCAGTAACAAAGCCACAAGCAATGGTCTACAAATGGTTATAGTTTCAACCCTGAAGCCATACCACAACGTACTTGCAACGGCAGGGATGTTTTCATCACTTTGTGTAACTGTGAAGACGAGACTGGCTACCTGAAGTTACCTAAACTAGCCAGACAGTTCAAGAACATTATACACTACCGTTCAAAAGTTTGGGGTCACTTCATAATGTCCTTATTTTCCATGAAAACACACATGAAATTAGTTTAAATAGGAGATATAGAAAAATGAATAGCAAATATGGTCACTGACAAGGTTAGAAATAATGTAATGATGTAATAATTATTTAAATTAATAATAATATAATTAAAATAATTGTTTATTTACAACTTTGCTTTTGTTAAAAAATCCTCCATTTGCAGCGGTTACATCCTTGCAGATCTTTAGCATTCTAGCTGCCAATTTGAGGTAATCAAAACATTTCACCGCATGCTTCCTGCAGTACCTCCTACAGGTTAGGATTGGCTTGATAGGCACTTCTTACGTACAATAGGGTTAAGATCAGGTTACTGTGCTGGCCAGTCCATTATAGACAGGATACCAGCTGACAATGTCTTCTGTAAATAGTTTTTGCATTGTTTGGGTGTGTGCTTTGGGTTATTGTCCAGTTGTAGGAGGTAACTGGCTCCAATCAAAGGCTATCCACAGGGAGTTGGAAAATAGAGTGATAGCATTCCCACTTCAAGTACCCACAGACCATCATATTCCCTTCACTCTGCTTGACAGATAGTGTCAAGCACTACTCCAGCATCTTTTCTTTTGGTCTACATCTTATAAATGTTCTTCTTTGCGATTTGAAAAACATACATTTTCCGATTTTTCTGTCCATAGCACTTTTTCCAATCTTCCTCTGTCCAGTGTCTGTGTTTCTTTTACCCATCTTAATCTTATCTCTTTTTCGGCCAGTCACTCTGAGATATGGATTTGTCTTTGCAACTCTGCCTAGAAGGCCAGTACCCCAATATTCTTGAATCAGCACAACAGTTTTTTTTCTGCTGTGATCCAATATCCTTTTAAAATTATAAACTTGGATTAGAAAACACAATGTGCCATTAGAACATAGGTTGATGGTAGCTGATAATAGCCCTTTGTAAGCCTATATAGCTATCCCATAATAAATCTGCTGTTTCCAGAACCAATAATCATTTCCAACATTAACAATGTCTACACTATGGTCAGAGACCTTGTACAATTTCTGATCAATTTGATATTATTTTAATGGACAAACAGTTGACATTTCCAAGTGACCCCAAACTTTTGAACGGTGGTGTACATAAAGACAGTGTTGCTTTAGTTCCTACAAGCAAAGGCAGAATTGATTCGTTTCATTTTGGGGCCTCAAATCTCCCTCCCATAAAATACTGTTCTTCATAGAGTATATTCTATTAGTAATGGTCTTTCATGTCAAGGATACATTTAAGCTTTAAAAGCAACAGCCCTCTATAATCTCCTCTATACACTTGTGGTTGTTGACCCATTAAGGTCTTCTAATGCTGGGAAAAAAGGAACCAAATATACCCAGATCGCAAGCTGATCCATTTTCCTCTGCAACACTTGAATTATTTGAACCCTGCGGAAGAGTGTTTTCTAGTGTGAGACAGCCATCAGAGTGGTAAGCTAGACAGCTACTGATCTCCCATCTGCCTCTTTGATCCCTCCCACACTCTTGTCTTTCATCACCTTATGGCTTTGGAGCTCTTACATTTGTCTTTTTATGTCTGTTTTGTGTGTGTCAGTGTGTGTGTCTGTGTGCGTGACCGGGTCCCCACTACAATAGTACAAGGACCATGCAAACCGAGGTCATTTGGCCGGTCCTCACTTTGACAAGAAGCGTTATCTGACTCTGTGTAATGGTTAGGGGTTCTTTAGAAATTGGCACTAAATTACCGGCGATCACTTTAATAGTAAAGTGTGCACACATATGACCTCTCATCGTGGAGTCTCAGAAGGCTCATTCACAGATCACACCGAAATAGTATTGTAGTAATGGCTGTGTGTGTGTGTTCAAAATCATTATTAAGTAAATAGTTCTGCTGCTTATGTAAGTGTTACGGTTTTTGCAGCAGCCCCAAAACTTGTCAGTGGTGCATATATTTACATAGCAAGTTATTTCCTCTTTTAAGCTAGCAGCTTTTGAGAATGCTTTGATGGCAGCCCAGTTCCATTTCATTTGGTATGTTAAAGGATTTATACAGAGAATAAACTGCAGGAGATTAGGCTGGCCCTTCAGATTGAAACATCTCACAAAATGACTTTGTCAGTTCAACTGGGAAGAACAGGCTACTACTTTATTTTGTCCTGCTATTCAGTGCTGGTGATTTCATTGGTGATTGATTTTAAACCCTGTTTAATGTTTCACTCTCTAAAATTAAGATAAAAAAAAAGGGTTGATCTTATGCCAACTAAAAATGACTTAGCAATGAAGGAATGTAGAGAAAACCAGATGGAGAGGTGAAACAAATCTAGTCTAATGCATTAGATGTCGCAATAAACACAGCACCACCTCTTCTCTGTCTAATTAGCACCATCCTTACTGCAGCACGGCCGGCCAATCAGCAGTGTCTCATCAGTGTCTCATCTGGGTCACCTTGTTCTTTCTGGATATGTACCCTGTTGATAACACAAGTTCCTATCAGGGAACAAGGGAGTCATTCTCTTCAAAAGAGGAAAAAATAAGAGATAGAAAGAGATAGAGCGTGAGAGAGAGAGAAAGAGACACTACCCCACCATAAAATAGGACAGCTAATTAGTGGATGCTAGCTGAATTAAAGAACAAAGTACTCTTTGAAGACGCTGTTTTCCGATTTCCTACCTGTTACATGTTACATGTTTCACTTTTTTCAGTGAATTTCACCATTTGCTTATCTGTGTGCGATGTGTGTCTCTTCTGAGCAATGCTTTTAAGTCGGTTAGCTTGTCTGTCTGCCTCTCTGAGTCCACCTGTCTGCTATACTAAGACATACACATACTATGAAGGGAATCTCTCATTCTTTCAGCAATGACCATTCATTATATAATGGTCATTGCGTTTTCATTATCTAAACGTATCCACCCTACTGAACGTTTACACATTTTATTATGTAACAACTTGAAATCAAAATAGATTTAATTAGGGATAGCTGCCACTCATCAACACAAAAAAGTCCATAATATCAAAGTGAAAAATACATTTTGTTCTGAATAACTAGCGCAGCTCATATTCCAGTTGCCATGGTGCCTTTATGGTAGCCTAAGATGATTGCTCTGATATTTTAATAGCTTTTTAATGATGTATTTGTTTTGAATAACTTTTTATTTATGAGTTGCTAATCAAGTACTGATCAGCTGTATCTAAAAGTTATTTCCGATTAGAATTGACCACAAGTTACTTTTCTGCAATGAACTCAGAAACGCTAGCTAACTCAGCTTTCTTTTACATTTTTGTATTAAAATCTGAAGTTCTGAAAATACTGAAATTCACCTTTTATCTGGAAATCTCTAAAGGACTAAAATGAAGAGACCTCTATTCTACTCAAGAGAATTTCTTCATAGTTTTAAGAGGATCAAACAATCGGTTAGTAAGGAGCTTAAAAAAGGACTTCTGCAACCAGGAATCCTTTTGAAAAAGGCCAGACATCAAGGAAGACGAGGTGGTAGGAATTGTTTTTAGAAATACTACTGTCCAAAAAGTTCTTTATCCAATGTTGTGGTTCCAATGTTGTCGATTTCAACAATCATGTTGATTCAAAACATCAAGTCCCTCGACAGTCTGTCTTCCTGAAGTCAGTACAGCCTGCCCTACTATCTGACTGGCACAAGTCTTACAACACATTGAATAACATCTTGAAATTTTTCATTCCCTGCCCTTGTAAAATGGTTTCTAGAGACAGGATCCCCCTCCATTTTGAACCTCAGTGCTGGTGCTGGTGGACCTCAGTGCTGCTTTGGATACAGTCGATCACACCATTCTACTCTAAAGACTAAGAGAGCTGGTTCACGGTTCCAGAAAATGGGAGACTTTCTTTCCTGACATACTCATGGCTGCACAAACAGTTATGGCATTTAAAGCAGAACTTAAGACACACCCTTTATCAGTTGGCCTACCCTTCCCTTTAATCATATTATACTGTATTATAGTTTAAGTTCACTGTATTATCCTTCTAGTTTAATATATGTTTCCTACTTACAAAGCATGTAGAGGTCTGTAAAGTTTATCATAGGTACACTTCAACTGTGAGAGACGGAATCTAAAACAAAAATCCAGAGAATCACATTTTATGATTTTTAAGTAATTAATTTGCATTTTATTGCAAGTATTTGATACATCAGAAAAGCAGAACTTAATATTTGGTACAGAAACCTTTGTTTGTAATTACAGAGATCTTACGTTTCCTGTAGTTCTTGACCAGGTTTGCACACTGCAGCAGGGATTTTTGCCCACTCCTCCATGCAGACAAGCATCCCTAAAGAATGATGTTTCCACCTCCATGCTTCACGGTTGGGATGGTGTTCTTGGGGTTGTACTCATCCTTCTTCCTCCAAACACGGCGAGTGGAGTTTAGATCAAAAAGCTCTATTTTTGTCTCATCAGACCACATGACCATCTCCCATTCCTCCTCTGGATCATCCAGATGGTCATTGGCAAACTTCAGACGGACCTGGACATGCGCTGGCTTGAGCAGGGGGACCTTGCGTGCGCTGCAGGATTTTAATCCATGATGGCGTAGTGTGGTACTAATGGTTTTCTTTGAGACTGTGGTCCAAGCTCTCTTCAGGTCACTGACCAGATCCTGCCGTGTAGTTCTGGGCTGATCCCTCACCTTCCTCACGATCATTGATGCCCCACAAGGTGTATGCAGTGTATCAAATACTTGTTCTCCCCACTGTATGTGGTGATTTGAAACTGGGCATAAAAGAAACCCCTTAAACATTACACAGCTGAAACAATTCTGCATGGAGGAGTGGGAAAAACTTTCCCTAAGTCGATGTCAGAGACGGGTAGACAGTTATAGGAAACGTCCTATAAAGGTTTTTCAGCCAAAGGGGGCAATACCAGCTATTAGAGCATAGGGTGTCCTAACTTTTTCCTCAGTAGGATATGGCATCTATGTTAATCTTTTGTGAAATAACTCATTTCATAGTTTAAATGTAATTGTTTTGATATTGTTTGAAAGATGTTCATATTTCTTAAAAAAACTAAATATTTCATGGGATGTCCTAATTTATTCACATGACTGTTATATAAAAATTTTTTGAAGGGGCATGCATACACTTCGAATGCACTGAATCCTGTACATATTTTTGGTATCATTAGTATTTCTTTATTATTATTTTTCTGCTTAGGGGATCGATGTGGTTTGGCCAGTCTCTTCATCCTGGGCTAGTCTAATGTTAAGCGCTTGGTACCAGGCCACTGGCGTCTAGATCTTCCTCTGCAATCTCTCCCTTTGTCGTCTCCCAGACTTCTTTGGATAATTTGTTTTTATTACATCCATCCTCTGGCACAATCGCTGCATCTAATAACTTATTAATGGCACCAGTATAGCCTGGTTGGTGCTGGTGCGCTCAGGTCTGACCCGGAAGACGTCACGGGCCTTTACTGATCTATCAGCACGGGCCTATGGAGTGGGCTACACACGGTGATAATCATTTACTCTGTTTGTGGAGTTCAATTGTGGCAACGGTCGCGTGAAATGTCACGGGCCGTGAAGAGGAGTGGAGAGAGCCCCGGCCGTGAGGAGGAGTGGAGAGAGCCTGGGCCGTGAGGAGGAGTGGAGAGAGTCCCGGCCGTGAGGAGGAGTGGAGAGAGCCCCGGCCGTGAGGAGGAGTGGAGAGAGCCTGGGCCGTGAGGAGGAGTGGAGAGAGTCCCGGCCGTGAGGAGGAGTGGAGAGAGCCCCGGCCGTGAGAGGAGTGGAGAGAGCCTGGGCCGTGAGGAGGAGTGGAGAGAGTCCCGGCCGTGAGGAGGAGTGGAGAGAGCCTGGGCCGTGAGGAGGAGTGGAGGGAGCCCCGGCCGAGGAGAGAGAACGAGCAGATGGCCCTGGGCCTTAATGGACGTCGTTTTTCGTTGGGTTTTCTCGCACCGCGAGGCTCGTGACCTTGAGACAATGGCTATGGATGGAGGGAAAGGGTGCTATTTCCAGCGTTTTAATCGGTGGGGTTTATTGAGAGATTTGTCAGGTTTGTCCACATTTGTGGTCGACTTGGCACACGCTGTTAAATCTTTATTCAGAGTGGCAACCATGGTCGTTTAGTTGCTGTGATGGTTTCTCAGCAGGGTAATAAAGTAGATGGTGACAACAAGCGTTGACCTATATAACTTTGTTTCAATTCAGATTTTGTTGTAATAGACTCTATTTATAATAGTTCAAATATATATATATATACAGTATCTTACAAAAGTGAGTACACCCCTCACATTTTTGTAAATATTTAATTAATGGCTATAAGAAGATCGCCAAGACCATGAAACTGAGCTGCAGTACGCTGGTCAAGACCATCCAGGTTAACAGGACAGGGTCCACTCAGAACAGGCAAACTTATACAAGCAAACTTTACATTGTTTGAACTCGTTACCTGTAGAAAAGACACCTGTCCACACACTCAATCAAACAGACTCCAACCTCTCCACAATGGCCAAAACCAGAGAGCTGTGTAAGGACATCAGGGATAAAATTGTAGACCTGCACAAGGCTGGGATGGGCTACAGGACAATAGGCAAGCAGCTTGGTGAGAAGGCAACAAATGTTGCCGCAATTATTAGAAAATGGAAGAAGTTCAAGATGACGGTCAATCACCCTCGGTCTGGGGCTCCATGCAAGATTTTGTTAGATTCCGTCTCTCACAGTTGAAGTGTACCTATGATAAAAAATGACAGACCTCTACATGCTTTGTAAGTAGGAAAACCTGCAAAATCGGCAGCGCATCAAACACTGGTTCTCCCCACTGTATATTTTGGATCAATCTAAACACAATACTCCATAATAACACATCACATTGCATGTCAGAGCAAAAACAAAGTCCAGGGAAAGGAAATGAAACACCTTTACAACCACCACGTCTCTTTCTAGTACTGGCTGTTTTGCCAAAGTAAGTGACCGGGCCCAATGGCAAAAAGCACCTGCCAGAAGAACAACCCCCTCTGCAGCACTCCATCTTTCAGGCCTATATGGTAGAGTGGCTAGACGGAACCCCAACATGCCAAAACCTGCTTCTGAAAAGTATTGAAGAAGGGTCTTGATAAAATAAATACTAATCTATGTTTAAGAAATATCATGTATTGATGGCAAACATAATTGTGTCATATGTTATGAATGAAATCTATAAAACAACAAAATGTGGAGAAAGGGAAGTGGTCTGAACACTTTCCGGGGGGGGCAGTGGTTCATGGTTCTCTGTCAAACAGCCTGTGTTCTGTTAACCTGACATGGAGTCTCCTAAGAATGAATTAAATCTATCAACCTCCCGCCTCTCTGCCCTGAAGAGGCAGTACAGGCCGGCCTACACCACACCCACAACCCTTCATGTCACTCTGACAAATCACAATGGCGGCCGCCCCTTCCGAACACGCTGTCCCTGTAAGGAGGAGGTGGATGGAAAGATGATGAATGGAGAGGTGCCAAGTAGATCTGTCAGATCTGGCGCTGCGGGAGACAATTTATCTTAATCTCTGGGCGGAGAGCATCCCAACGTGGGCTGTGGGCACTGGGCATTGAAGAATGGGCCTCTTTAGCGCAATCTCAAAAAACTGACCGACAACGTCGAGATAGCCAAGGTGAGAATCTTTGATTCGACTAAGAGACAGACGGGAGGAGAGGGGAGGCAGGAGACGGGAGGAGACGAGGAGATAAACAGAGGGGAAGGGAGGACAGGAAAAGACAGTGCAGGTGTTGTTGGAGTGGTGTAGGCGGGGGAGGACGCGGGGTGGGGTGTTGGTGGGGGGTGGGGTGGGGAGGCGTCGATGCGGGGAGATGGAGGAGGCGGGGGCCCCGGGTACTGTCGAAGGCCTGCGTCTGCACATGGGCGATAAAGCAGAGCTAGTCGTGGCTGTTTGGTTGTGGCCACATCGCGCTTCATCACGCCGGCTGTCCGTCTGATAGCTCGCGGTGCCACGTGACGGGATCGAGCCGTGCTCTGGAATGAGGCTGGGCCTGCCGTTGATGGACGGGGAGGGGACCAGACCCCGCTCTGGTACATATCAGTCAGCCGGTGGGCTCTCCGATCAACAAGACAAGTTAAAGGTAGAAGGCCCCATTGCCACCGCGTGGGCATGACAGCGATCCGCGCCTCCCCCCTACCTCTCTTTATGAGCTGGATGTTGGCCTGCCGTCTCCCGTTGCCGTTCTCCACGTAGCAGGAGTAGTTCCCTAAGTCCCCCTCCTCCACGGAGTCAATGGTCAGGGTGATGGACACCTCCTGCTCTCCCAGGTGCTCACGGATAGGCCTGCACAAAAAAAAAGAACACATAGAGGCGAAGAGGAGAGGGAGCAGAAAACAGGAGCCAGGCTGAGCCTGATAGACAATTACCCGGCGTTTATTCTCTCGCTTGATTTCCCAGGGGGCCTGGCACAGGCGGCAGATGAGAGCCCCTCGTCGACTGGTGACGTGGCGACACAAATTGGCCTCGACACATATCGGCGTACAAGGCAGCGGCAGAACCTTCCCTGCGTCGCGGGGTCCGCCCTACCAACGGCGCAGAACCACGGTACCCGAGAGAGCGCAAGAACTCCCAAACGCCTGGCGGGCGGCGTCTCGAAATCGACTGTTTGGATCGTAAGCGGGGACCTCGCGGCTCCGACACCACAGCGTGGCATACCAGAACCGTCTAAATAACGAGGAAAAAGTAGCTTTCTTTTGCAGCGCAACAGGCTGCTATGGAAACGGAAATACGGGGGGGGGGGGGGGGGGGGGG
>JACXGK010002483.1:41083-54407 GCA_016801125.1 Novumbra hubbsi | reverse complement strand
ATAAATTATACACTTTTGGCTTAAACAATTGATCAATTTAGTTTGTCTGCGCATTCAGTGCGCATTAAGTCTGTAAAAGTCTTCAACACAATGTGTCGGATGAGCTGTTTCATAATGAAGGCAAGATACATGCACGCCTTGTAAATTTGTAGATAATATGGCAATTATTAATTCACTTTTGAATTTTTTTATGCATTCATTAAGTGCCACATATGTCTCATCAGGGGGACGCAGCAGTACTGTAATTAAATGAACAATAAATCACTGCAAGTTGCAAATAGTGAACGTGTGTGTGAGTGCATGTATGGGCCTTTATGTGCCCAAAGTTATTCCTCAGAGTGACTTGTCTACCTACAAAATTGCCGAAATTGGGCCTTGAGGATTAATTGGAACAATAAAAACCTGCATGTGGTACGTCCAACGTCAAATAAAACACAGGTATATACGAGTGTGAAACACACACACACACACACTCAGCCAGGCAGGCGGGCAGGGAAACTCACCACCGCAGTTATAAACAAACTCCCTCTAACACTTGAGTGTTCACCGAGATTTACGGATGACAACATTTAATGGCATTCATTGTCGCTGATAAGAAACATAAGCTGCAGAAACAAAAAAAACAAATCCCAACTGCTTATGCTTATACAGTTCCTGTAGTGTTTGTTTCTCCAGCCTACACATTTCAGCCGCTTACAGAATGACGAGAAGAATTCCAAGGGATGAAAGAGCGTTATAACAACGTGCCTTTCAACGACATGCCAGTGATTCCAATGAAACCTTTAACTTCCGCCCTTCCCACTAATATCCTGTGAAATCCAGCAGCAAACTTAATTTGAGCAAAGAGCCGAACCTGAACTAAGCGGATTGAGTTAATAAATGTATTTTCCCATTTAACGGTTTGATTTCTCTAAAGCCTGTTTACAGGGAGGATCCCAGTGATCTGCCATACACACAAATCTGCTTACATTCCCATAAATCTATTATCTGCACTCCACCTTGCGTTGTGAGTCACCAAGTTCTTTTCCCTGCGTCTCGTGTCATGCTGAGATACAGTGTTGTGTTGTGTTCCCGAGCCACGTCGGAAAACGCCTGTGTACAACATCGCGGATGTTTGTTCAATTCGGCGTTGTCTGTGGCTTAGAAAGGGGACATGGATAGAACGTTTTGTCGCAGCTTTGGAGACATTTCTCAACCGGTTCATTGTTGGTGTTGATAATGGGGGTACAACTGATCTAGAATTCATCAGTAGCTTCTCACGGTTGCCGAGCAAATCATTTTCTTTTGATTAGATATGTACACACAACGAGAGGTTTATACACACCTATTTCGGTCTAAAAGGGAGAATCAATTTTGATTCCTAATTGAAATTGCATGGTCCACGGAATTCTTTAATATTCATCTAAGGTGCCTTTGCGTGCTGTAGCTTTTTTATTTTTTTTATATAAAACGACGTAATTCGGTACACGGCTTTTACTCTGACTTGATTAATTTCAGCTAGGTGGATGGAGATAAAAGATGGAGACCATGTTCATTAAATCACTTCTCCTACTTTTTCTTGTTAGACTTAATGATGTTCCTGATTACCTTATTAACCCTCCTGCTCCTTTTTCATACAAAATAGTTTTGTTTCTGTGACAATGGAAATGAGTGAGTCGTCTGATTACGTTAACATGCTGATGGATGAAACAGATATTTACCCAGAGTCAAAAAATAAATTATAGTTAAAGGAAAGATTAATCTAAAATGTCTATCATTAGTACACTGTGACAAAACGCTAAATGCTTAAATATATATATATATATACATAATACCACATATACTTTCAAATTGCATTATATGATAAAAAATGCATCGTACTGACTGCGTTTCTGTAATTGAAAAGTTTGCAAATGTGATTTGGAAAGTGCAATGCTGATAATGTAACAGCAGTGAACTAATGAATCAATTATCAAAAGAAAATATTTCTTCACCCGTCGCTATTTCTACAAAATGAACATATGCAAAATTGTAAATATGGCTAAACTATGGACAATGTAATATTTTGCTTTTGAATTTGAGTACAGTTTTTCCATTTGAAAACGTGAAGCCTAATATTCAGATGTACACATAAAATAGGGCGTCTCTACCACAAACACACATGGAGCGATATACACCAGAACATGGAGATGTCATTCTTCTAGAACACTCTTTTACAGCCGTGTGTACTATCGGCCTACCAAAACTACTTGCATCATTGGTTTTGATACTCGGATTGGTTACAGATGCTCCCATCTCTTAGCTCTTTGTTTGATTCAACAACCATGTTTTAACTTTATAGAAATAAACTGCAGTGATCAGAGACTAAGACTAAAATAATACTGAGCGAATTATAGAGCAGCTGTAAAATGTCAGTTTGACTCCTCAAGCAGTGAGTGAAACACACTGGACGAGGAGAATGAACACTTATGCCGCACCACGCATATGTTCCAACCAGAACTCCAGCTGTGAGCAAAGAATACATCCCTTTGCCCTGAATGCAGTACATATCACATTATAATGGGCGTTACTCCTTTTAGAGAATAAGGCTCTTTGAGGCAGTTCTAAGCAACCGGCAAACACATTGTTTGTAAGCACAAGAGATCAACATTTGTATTGTACTAGGTCAAAACTGTGTACTGGAAATTGTTGGTGGAATAATAATATATATTATTTTGTTGCTTCGGAAACAATTCCTGCTTCTCACTTTTTTACGTTCTACAGTGGACAGTGGCTTTTGTTGATGTAAAGGTTAAAATAATATTACGTCAAATAAACATTTTATTATAAAGAGTTTCAGAAGACGTATTAAAAGTCTTACAAATCTAAAAAGTAGTATAACTATTAGTATAAACAATAGTGAAAATAATGAATAAGCAGTCTTAGCAGTAGTATTGTAAGGATAATATTAGTGGTGGTGGTGATAGTGTAATTGTAATAAGATCCATAATATTCAATTATTAACGTTTTTAAAGTATGCAGAGCGTTAACGTTTGATATGTATTAAACTATTAAAGTAAAAATTTTTTATTTTTATATAAAAAACATTAATTAACAATTAGAACAGAAGTAAATGAGCAGTTTTCTGAATATGAATCTCGGAAAGTTTAATATATACGTTTTGCTATAGTTGCTAAAGTCCCTGAATATTTGGTATCAAATAAAATTGTTCTGTTTTGACTTCATATTTAAAGAAGAAGAAGCTAAGAAGTGTAGCCTTAAGTAGTTGAATGTTTCTTGTTGTGAAAGTTTAAAAGGATAGATCATGTTTAGGCATAAATGTAGGGTTGGTGTTGTCCAGGTTAGGTTAAATGTTAGGTTAAGGACCAGGGCTGAGTGGACGAGGATTTCTAGGTCAAGGTTAGGTCTCAGAGCCCACATGGATAAAAAGACAGGAGTGTGTGTGTGTGTGTACGCATGTGTGTTGTGGCATCTGAACTCCTCCAACGGATCTTTTCGAGGATTTTAACTGGCTGCTCTCCGTCAGTGCATCCGAGCCACTGGGGAGATTGGAGTCGGTTCAAGTCTCTTTCAGCTCATCAACACTCGTGATTCTTTTCCGTCTGTCTCTCTGTGTGTGTGTCTTTGCTACTGTGCGTTTGTTCGTGTGTGTGGGGGGGTCCATTAGGAACTAAAGGGAATGTTAGAAGACCTCCAGATCCCCTTTGCCCTTCTTATTTCCTATGGGGATCCTTTAAGTGGAGCCGTCCGGCATTCAGGAAAACAGCCCTGGTGCTGAAATGCAGTAGCAGCCTCTTGAGTGAGAAAGCTTCTCCCTCCCAAGTCTGAGATCCTTGCAGGAATGTCTATACTAATGGACTAAATGTAAAACGATCCCCATTTTGTTTCAAGAGGCTTTCGAAGTGTAGGCATAATACGGAAAACATTTGGCTGACCCCTTCGAAGCCACTGGCAGCCTTCTGTGTCTGTTTAATGATGCATTTATGCCTGGGATCCACTTTGAGTTTAAATGAAGCATAGCACATATGAAATTACATTTCACTAAAAGAAGTAACCATTCCAGGTAATATGAAACTGGAGACCCTCAAGTGACGACCTAACTAGCTACAAGCTAGTCCACCAACCAGATAGCAGCTAGCTAGCTCCCAGTTATCTTTTTTTATTTCTTTGTTTTGGTTTGACGTGTTTATATTAATGATTATGATAATGAAAAATGTTATACTTTCATCTGGCTCAACATGGCAAAGGTTCAATTTGCAGCACACAGGCATGTCCAAACACACCTATGTTGAAGCATAGCAATGTATAGAACCTTTTGTTCAAGTTGAAATGGTCAAATAAAAAAACACACTCATGCATCCTACTTGTAAGCATGTTATATTCATTACATTTTTCTCTAGCAAATTAACATAACATAATTTGTAATAATTTGTAGTAATATGGAATATGCCAAATAGAGCGGCAAACCCTGAAATTGACAATTAGCTAATTGTTACTTTTATCTCCGTAATTCAGTGTGAAGTCAACCCATTAGTAGTGTTTGTGGTCTTTGTTGTTGCCCTCACTAAGGGAAACATTAAGAATTAAAGTTATTTACGGTAAATAATGTAATCCTGGGTATGTATTGTCATAAAATGATTTATTTGGAGAAAGGTATGAAGATGCATCTGGCATAACAAATTGTTGCATACATTTGTATTTCATCACAGGCAAAATTGGAACAATCAGTTGGATAGACAGGAACAAGTTCTTAGGTTAATTCAATTGTTGTTTGGACATTTCATGTGTGTCCAATAACGAAACAAGTTCTCCAGGTTGTTTCATTATATAGTACATGTCTCTTCTACCTGGGTTGCTAAGTCTCCCTGCGACTACCACGCACGTGATGGACCAATACTCCTATGCTATGGCGTTGTGGTCAAGTCGTAGTGGACGAATATTAACACTTTACAAATTCACAGAGTATTTTGACTCTTGAGAGTTCCACCGCTCACAAAACCGGAGAGGAGATCTTATGATCTGCTTCCAGGGTCCGTTTGTTGGTGGAAGAGACGGTTGTATTAGCTAAATATACAAAATACAGCTCTCTAGAGAATCGTGTTACACATTTAATTGGCCTGGGCCCCGGAATATCTAAGCGTCCTTTTACAGAAGAGTTGCCTTTTTGCGACCGTGAGTTTGGTGTCTTGGTTGCGTTAAGTCAATGGTCTATTTTTTGGGCAGATAAACTATGGTTGTTTCTAAAGTTTATGGTAACTCATCTATTCAGGACTCAAACAAACTACACGGTTCCATAACACATATAGAGAGACTCGACCAGTTATGGTTGTTTGCAAATAACATTATTTTAAAACTTTCAAGGGTTATAGGATGTTATATAAACCTGTTTGTTTATGTTTGAAACAGCTCTATGAAAAGGCACAGAGGGAATCTGTTTACATTTAATTAAGTTTAACTAACCTTAATTCAACTTAAAATAAAAATCTACTTTCTTGTCCAGTTGGCTAGTCTGTTCTTGCCCAGTTGGCAAGTGGCTAATACTTTTCAATACACTCCAATTTTCGATCAATACACTGAACACATTCTTCTAAGGAACAGCTTGCAATTTATGTAATTCATTTCTTGAGGTAAAAGGGAGGGTATGCTTTTAATTTTTTGTTTGGGAGGGTTCCACATTTATTATAACTCGGGCAACGGTGAGTCCCAATTCGTAAACTATTACATTCCAATATTACTTAGTGTTTCCGAGTTTCTGTGCATTTCCTGTGCCGGGTCCCGCATGGCTCCTTATTTTCCAGGATAGGCTGTTCGGTTTGGGTGGACCATAACGTAACCCAAGAGAACTGAGACCAAAAGTGCAGCGGTTGCTTTGTTTGTACGAGCGAGAAGCTCGTCCAGGTCCGGACCCACAAAGCCTGGCGTTGTCCCCCAATTTGGTTATCCATAAACGTCACTGCTCCGTACGCTGTGCCAAGGTTATTACATAATACCCGCAGCGCGCTTGGGCGCGTGTGTCTGAAATCGATCTTCCTCCGCTGCGTAATTAACATACCTCTATGGCTGTTGCCCACTCGACGTGTAAAATAGCGTGTGTGTGTGTGTGTGTGTGTGTGTACCCTGTGCACGAGATGAAATGCTAGCTGCAAAGCAACACATGCCCATCAGCAAAGCATGACATTGTCTCCTTCTTTTCCACAATGAAAACGGGGCAAAGTAGACTGCGGGAACATAACTGTTTGTTTCGCGTCCTGGGAGACGTCAGGCCATTTAACCCAGCTCAAAGAGATCAGTTACGCGGGGTGACCTGTGGACAAGCTAAGGATTTGACTTAACCATTTGTGTTGACTGTTATGTGATGATTGTTAAACCTGGCAAACAGACAAATGAACCTGCTACTAAACGTAGGTTTGAGACATGGTTTATGTTGACATGCTGCTGGTGTGTTCGGCCACCATGGAGATTATATATATATATATATATTGTGAGCGTACCCTGTCTTATGTTGAGGGAAAGTGGACAGAATAACGAGTCTTTTACAAGAGTGCAACACAAAACCTGTCAACGATAAACCAACAAGGTGAATATCTTAAACCGCAACAG
Organism: Novumbra hubbsi; assembly: GCA_016801125.1. Taxonomy (NCBI): domain Eukaryota; kingdom Metazoa; phylum Chordata; class Actinopteri; order Esociformes; family Umbridae; genus Novumbra; species Novumbra hubbsi. The sequence continues at coordinate 47,828 of JACXGK010002483.1, read as the reverse complement.
AAATCAAGGCGGTGATACCGTCTTGTCCGTGCGCGGTGGACTGTCTCTTAGCTTTTTCCTTCGTGAGGCGAAACCGGTACCTCTGTCAGGTGCTTCGCATGTCTTCATAGAAGGAGAAGAATTGGTGATTGGTGCCTTCAGGTAATAAATTGGCTCTGATTCCCTGTACTTACGTGTAGACCTGGGCTGCTACTAGGACGAGAGGCCCGCCCCCTAGCAATATATACACAATGTGTATACATATATATATATATATATATATACTGTAGAAGTGCACATATATACTGTATACTAGTGCTGTCAAAGGATCAAAATAATGAGTTGTAAATATTAGCATAAACCTTTCTAGTTAACCACGATTAATCGTCATTTTCTAAATGTTATACTCAATACACACTTTTCTGTTTAAAATGCAGTGCATTTTGGGAAAGAACCAAAACAAGAAATACATACTGTGTTTTTTCGGAAACTATGGAAAGTGCTTAACTTGGAATTAAATAAAGGAAAGTTGTCACATCCCAGGGTTAATATACATATAGTGTAAGGCCATAACTTACCACAATGGCTGGATTTATAACTGGCTTGTAAACATCTATCAAAGACTGCTTGTATAGGCAATGGCATTAGGAAGTCATGGTGGCTAGAGACGTTATATACAATCATTTAATCAGTCGACATCTGTAATTCATGCAGAGCACAGATGTTGTTTGTGAATTTCACTATTGGAATATTCTTTGCTGGAAACATGAATGTTTAGCTTGTATTAGCGAGAACATTAAATAATTAAATCACAAACATTAAATTACAAACAGTCACACAGTTGTCACTGTGGTCAAACTCCCACTCTCTTTCATGTACATTTTTAGCCAACATAAAACTGCACTCGGAGTGGGAATCTCATGCTTTTTTTGTTCTTCCAGGCAATCTACTGAGGACACGGGGCATACGATGGGGTGAGTACGGAGCAGAATATTAAATTTAACAGTGCACCATCACATTAGAATAAAAATAGACCGTAGATTTTCCGTTTGTCAGTGTTGCCTGACGTTTGAATCATTCGTATGGTATTAAAGGGATTATTTTAAGTCCCAACCCATGTAAAATGACATAACGTTGCATGAAATGCATTTACAAAAGGCCACATTCTCCCCGGACCCTATAGGCAATGGTGCAACTTGTCTACAACAACCTGGTAAATTCAATGCATTTTACTCCCTTACATTGGAGCTTCTTGTCTCTCTCATATTATAATGTCTAGTCTGGCATCTTGCAATTTACTGCGCTGGTTTTAATTTTTCTTTGGCTATTGGGGGGACTTTTTTTAACTGTTTTAACTTGGGGGGACTTTTTGTGTGTCAAGTAAGGTGTAGCACGGAAATGCATTTTGCAGAATTCAGGGAGATCCATCTTCCGGCAGTTAACCCTAACTGTCAATAATGTACACTCGCTAACATACCGTTAGCTATAGTTAAGGTTTATTATGGGGCCAACAACAACATAGTTTTATTTCCATGGTTTGAGAGGGATTCTGGTTGAAGAGGACACCTTGCCTTGGTCAATCATGCCAGTAAACCCTTTGGGTTATGGCAAAAAAATAAAAATAATCACCACAGAATGTATCACTCGCACTACTGTAAGTTTGAGCTATGAACCTTTCATGTGTTTCTAATTGAAATTCTGCTAGATCATTTTTGCTTTGGAATTTATTTGTTTGCAAGATTACAGATTTGATTAATTAGAGCTATGCTTCGGCCTCATTGGGGGAAAACCTTTGATGTTGGGTTGAAACTGGCCTGGACAGTTGAACTGTGAGAGACAATCACAAAGACACACAAACAAAACAGTTTTAAAGTGGGTTTTTTTTCTTTGAAAATGCTCAGTGGATTACAGAGGTGTCATACGGGTCACGGGGTACTTCCTGGTTGCATCAGGCTATTCCAGCCTGACTTAAACAATCGTGTGACAGAAGTACTCTATCGAACTGATTATCTTTAAAATCAAGATAATTTGGGGTGCTGCTATTTGCCCACATAACAAAATACCAAATACTAATCACACTTTTTGACAGGGGAGAACACTTATCAAAAACTAATCAAAACATCCCACCAATTCTGCCGCTAATGCATTTAGCCTGTGGGTATCTGGTATCCATCGAATGCCGGATTAATTAATTAGGTATCACACCCTTGTCATTTTACACGATTTGCTGAAAATGTTTATCTGTTTAGAATCCTCCCATCAACATGGTCGCTAAGCTAATGACTCCGCTAATTAAAAATGTCTACAGCGAGAGTCGGCAATGTTTTTCCCAGGAATGCAAACTTATTTGTTACGATAAGTATATTTATTTGTGCCCATATTTTCTCTCAAGGGAGAGAAGAAATGAATCTGTTCGTTTATTCTTATCTGCTTTCCTGTGGAAATAACGCAGAGCATTTCTATTTTGAAGTTTTATCTGATTGGAAAAATACATTGCAGGGCTACGTTTCACAACACGAACAACGAGGGCTGTCATACTTTCTTCCAGTAATTGCAGGCATGTCTGGTTGAGATCAGTTTGTAATTAGGGACCCACATATATTTCTCCAGTGTTCCAAGGATGCTTATGAACGGTATGGCACCAGAAACACTGGAATGATGGGAACAACCTTGTGGCAGTTGCCTTGTTTCCTACTACTATAGTGTCGCCCATTTAATCAACGAAAAGCGAATATCTTTCAGCAACCTCATTTTACCATGTCATGAAATGAAGCTTAGTTTGCCTAAGTAGTTTATCAAGTAGATGCTGGTTTTAGTTGCCCCAGGGCAAAGGAATCAGAAAAACAAATAAAATGTAGGCTCTCTGTACCTAATATAGCTCCTGATATGTGTGCCTGCTAAATGGTGTGTATGTAATAAAATTATATATATCCTTATAGACATACAATATGGATGATATACAGACATTCACCCCAATTGCTTTATCAATTTATCTGTGAATTGTGACATGATGGAGAGATCTCGGAGATCCTGGGGTGACATGATAGAAAGAATTCAGAGATCCTGGAGTGACATGATGGAGAGATCTCAGAGATCCTAGAGTGACATGAAGAAGATATCTCAGAGATCCCGAAAGGAAATGATTGAGAGATCTCAGAGATCCGGGACACGGCGGAGAGTTTTCAGAGAACCTCTCCATTACTGTTTCAAACCTGGGACACAAAACAAAGCTCTTCTAAAACAAAGTGGGCTGAGACACGTGCAATGGCCTCTGTCTCAGCACCATTCATTTCCCAATCCCCTTTTTGAGTGACTCTCGTGGCAAGCCGGCTCATTCTTTTTGACCCTGATCCAATTACTTTTATTAAACAGTGGAAGACCCCCGCAATGCCATTAGGTGTCATGTTATTTTGCAGTTTTAAATGTTTTTGGGCCGCAGCTGTTGACATGCATAAGGTTTCACATAGACACGCATATAGTTACTCTATAGGCTGCTACAAATGTTTCCTCGCGGTACCCGGGTTCTACACAAGGTTCTACAGCCGCACGCTCCTCATTAGGGGATGATTCACCTGATGCACATGCCTTCCGCATTAACAAAAGTGCATGACACGGCACATTGGATTATTGCCTGGATGAGGTCCAGCCAAACCTAAACACAGGGTGTGATAGGATCTGGCGTTCAGAGAGTCAGTGTTCAAAGGTCACGCGGCAGGCGAGAGCGCTCCGTCCATCCACTCTCGCCTCATGGGGACGGATGCTCTGGGTGTTTTGGCTGTGAGTACGTATGTGTGTGTGTGGTGGGGGTTTGGGTTGCCGGCGTTAGTTGACAGTTGCCGTTGGTTGATGGTCTAATGTGTCGTCACGACTCGGGAGGATGTGAGGGAATCGACATGGGTGCCTGATGTTTGCTGCGCTTTTGTTTTTGTTGTTGTCCAAGGAGCACACTGTTGTTTTGGCTTAGAGCGGCATACCGGCCTTGGCTGTGGGCAATCGGACGTGCTTGAGCTTAAAGTTGAACCTACTAAGCACTGCTGATAACAGCTTCCATATTTTAGTGGAAGTATTGATCTGAAAGTGCATTAAGTCCTTAAATATGACAATAACTCCACAGATGACTGACAGTAAGCCTATAGCCTGACAAACAAACGTCATCCTGGAATCTGGACGAAATCACCCAGGTCATCTTTGACATGTACATTATCTGTTAATGACTTGTTTCCTGTAGGTCCACAGTAAACACCATAAGACAGATTATCTTGGGGAGAGAGAGCTAGCACCTGCCACGGTGAATGGGGGAGGGGATTGTTAGGAAGGCTGCCAGGTTGTGGATTGAAGGGTGGGATGGAAAGAAGGTTTAGCAAGGGTTGCGGTAACGTTAAATAATGGACTAAAGGTGGATGTTATGTGAATACATGAAGATGGTAAAAGGTGGATGTCATATGAAGACAGGAAGATTGTAGAGGTGGATTTCGTATGACGATATGAAGGGAATGGATGTGGATGTCATATAAAGACATGAAGATTGTAGAGGTGGATTTCATATGACGATATGAAGGGAATGAATGTGGATGTCATATAAAGACATGAAGATTTTAGAGGTGGAGTTCATATGACGATATGAAGGGAATAAAGGTGGATGTCATATGAAGATAGGAAGAGAATTAAAGTGGATAGCATATGAAGATATAGAGGGCATTAAAGTGGATGTCATATTAAAATATGTAGGGGGTAAAGTGGATCTCAAATGAAGATCTGATGTGGTTAAAGGTGCGTGTCATATAAAGACTTGAAGGGGTTAATATGTCACTGCTCCTTCAAATCCAATCACTACATTTGGTCTGGCATCAGTGAACCATTGCATCCTACCACAAAGTGACGAACAGACAACTTGTAACCAAACGTGCATTGTAAAAGCAACAGGATCAGCAAAAACAGTTTCCCGGCAGATCAGCATTTTGCATGAAGCAATGGCTCTCCATGTCATCACCGGGTCATCTAAAACGCGGGCGATCGACCACTCCGTGCTTTGTCCCTAACCTGTTTTTAATTTGATACGTTTTTTTGCCTGACTTTAAGGAAAACGACTGCAAAGAACCATCATTGTTCGGACAATTAGCCAATTACGCTAGGAGTCCAGCTATGTAGTAGCGGGCCGTGCTTAGAGAACCGCAAGCGATCTGATGACTTTTTTCCTGTTTAATTGCGCATACATCTCCGATCAATACGACCCAGGCCATCAAGTGAAATGAACCCCATAGAGAAAAATCCTTCTAATATCCTCTGAAGGATAATGGTCCTTCTTAAGAGGAAATGCGAACTGTGTAGGAAATGAGTGACTGGCTGGGGGATTCTGCCACGCAACCAGGTAGGCTAACTGCAGCTAGCCTCCGTGGGTGAATGGTGCTCATCTCTGGGAAAATTGGACGTTTCCAAATGACCACGGGATGTAAATGGGGCGTTCTCTTTGGGTTGTAACCCTTGCCGGGGCTATGGTAAAGTCGTGATAAATGCCCAGCTGTATATTCCTTAGCACAAAAATGATTACCATGTTCTCCTTGGCTGAAGGCCGTTATTCACAGTAACCAATCTCCTGATTTATCGTCGGCCGAAAGCCTTCCGTTAGATTATTATTGAATGAGAGCCATGCTGAACGCAGCTTTAGCATGTTTCCTGTTTTTGTACAATTGTATCGGTGGCTTGTTTACCCAAGGACGATCGGTCATTTTGTCCTATTGTTTTTTTTTTTATATTGGTCCATCGAAGTACAAAGTCAGCTCTGAATGCAGTAAGCAGGAACAGAACGTGAGAGACTAGAGGGATTTAATTATGAATTGTCAGTACCTGTAATAGTCCCAAACTATTATTACACAGCACATCTTTATCTTCTATTGCGCGTTTTGGTAAATGTGACAACAGTTCGACTGTGCAAGCCTCAGTTGTTGAACGAGTCCCTAGCAACGCGGCTCACCGCTGTCTGGTAACTGCGTGGTAACACAAGCCGCCAGAACAACACCAGGCCGGTGAATTAGGTGGGTGCAAAAGGATTGATAATGTATGGTCATGTGCATATGGACACACACACGGACAAACAATTGGACAGAGAAAAGATTTGCTCCCACTCCTGGCGAAACATTCTGTGAGCGTTGTGAGGCTTACAGGACTGCATTTTTGTGCGAAAATCTCTCCGTGCACGTGCACTGGGGAGTTACGGTTGGAATTTGACAGATGGCAGAATGTAATAGGAGACCTTTCCCATACGTGGTCCAACATATCACACGAATATACACACACGTTCGGCAAAACAACAAGGCATTGCTATCGGTCGAGTGCATTTAATGTCTCGGTCCTCGTCATGAAAATAAAAACGGCGCGGATGCTGTTTGGAGTCCTGGCGATAACAAAACTGAGCGGCAGTGCAACATTGTTTGACTGGGCCGCCGTCCAACTCCTCCATTAGGATCTTGGCCCCTCGCTGAACAGTCGTTTAAATACGTCCGTAGCCCGAGTCTCAAGTGCACCTCTCCACTTCTGTTTTGTTTGCACAATATTTTCCTCCCGGTTTTTTTATAGGGCCCAGTTATTAGATTAGGGCCGTGCCTGCGTAGCGCGCGGTCGACACCCCAATCAGGAGGAGACTCCTAAAATGGCCGCCTCCACAAAGTCGGATGGAGCACATCTGATTAGCAGCGCGATTGTTTATACCCAGTGCTTGGTTTTGGATGAGAGGGGTGCTATGGCGTTATTTCCCATCAGCACTCACCTC
>JACXGK010002483.1:14765-34801 GCA_016801125.1 Novumbra hubbsi | reverse complement strand
GGGGTGGGTCTCCCTGTCAGAGAGCCTCTGTCCGTGTGTCTGTACTGGACATGGGGTGGGCAGGGGCGTACCAGCATGAATCTCTATCCTAAATACACAGCACAGCACATACCACAGCAAAGTTGGTGCCTGAGAATTATTCACATGTGTTCCACAGACTTTTTATGCCATATTTACATAAGTAAATCCATTCATGATATTAAAAGCATCTGTGTAGGATTGAGTAGAGTAAGTATTTTTGTTTAAATGAGAAAACAACTATCTTTTGCAGTCACACACATACACAACACCAAAACCGCATTGTTTATTTAAAACAACATCAGAGCAGGAGCTCAGTGTACAAGCAGGTAGCGTGGATAACTGGAATTTCATAAATACATGAATGAATTAGATTATATAAAGAGCAATTAGTCCAGCATATTATTTAGATGCAATATTGCATCCGCGCAAATTTGTTAGTGCCTGAGAATTCATCAGATGTATTTCATCGACGTTTCATGCAATTTGTGTCAGATTCATTTCCTTTACATCTCATTTCCAATCGTAAAGGTTAGAAATCGGTTGCTAGCCTGACCGTTCTTGCACCTTTTGACCAAATCCAATAACAGATGTAGACGTGTCGCTTTGGGCCGTCTCCTCCATGTAGAATTAGACTACCAGATGGCAGCTAACTCAGATGAATTATTGAAGTCTGGAAACTCCAGCAAACAAAAAAAAAAAATATATATATATATTTGCATGTTCTCTCGGAAACCTCGGCCCTGATTAAAACCACCTTTTTCTTATCTTCTTCGTCCCTGTTGGCATTAACAGGCTGCAAGGTCAAAGAATAGCAAACAGAGAACTGTCTTGGTTTAATTTCCCACTCAGACTTCAGCCGGTTTGGGAGCCGGTACACCGCCTTGTTTGTCTGCAATTCATTTCGGCGAATCAAATCATCCTTTATCCTAATTGTTAAATGACAAATTAGTCTTTCTGAATAGCTAATTGAAATGCCCTGCTAAATGAAAAACGCGCCGTTTCCTTTGTGACCAGTTGTGCAATTACGCCGACGATCCGCGGGCTGGGACACCCAAGGTGGTGGGGGTGTGGGGTGGGGGGGTTGTTTGGCGGGTTTGGTTTGGAGACGAACATTCATCTTCATTGCGTGAGTTGCGGTCAACCTCTGTCAAATGGTGCGGCTGTCGGTGTTCCCGGCTGAACGCCGAGCGGAGAAGAACGTCGGGTGCTGGTCCAGCAGGGCAGTGACCGCGTCGCGTGTAGCCGGTACCATTTCCTCCCCCGATTCGAACCCCTGGCCACAACGGTTGTCTGGTGGGGCCGCGACCGCACCAGGCGTATGACTTGAATCAGCATCCAATTCATAAATCCAATAATTCAATTCATTCCTGCAATGCCAGCGACAGCCTTTTGGGGTCCCTAGGGAACATATTGTTTGGGGCCCCCTTACCCTCATTGTTTGGGGGGGGGGGGTCCCTCGCAGTATTAGGGCCCTTGGCGGTCGGGGCCCAAAGCAACTGCTTGCGTTGCTGATGCCTGGTGCTCTGATTTCACGCATTTCTATGAAAACACATTTTACTTTCTTAGACAAAGTTTACCTGCATTTACTTTGTTGTCGACGCTGGTAACCAGCAGTAAGTCATAGCATTTTTAATGCCAGTTAATTCCAGTTTGAATCCAGTTAAAGGTGGATATCCAACAACAGATTGCCCGTCTTCACGCTCTTCACACTTTCAGCGTAACTGCCAGTGCAAGACGGAACAAGGTTGATTACGAAATTAAATGTAGCATCCATCTCAAAGCAACTCTGTGTAGTATCATATTCACTTTTTACTACACAACAAACAAAACATATATTCAAATCAACGATTCTAAAAATAAAACTGCAATTGAATAGTAAGAAGCAAACCAGCAACATTTTATTAAAAATGTTTTGTTAAGAGGTTTTCTTATGTTTTTTATGTGCAACTATGATTTAGCATTTCAGAAAATAAGGCTGAAGGTTGTACAGAACTGTCCTTTTCTGTCCATTTTCATCTTGTAGATGCTGCACATTTTGAACCATACTATACTTTTGAGAGCAACGTCACAGGGTACCATTGTAGGTTCTCTGAGGAACCATACACATATTGGTTATTTGAGGTATCATAAAAAATAAATCCAAACCTGAAATTGTTCCACCATCCAGGGGCTGGAATTGAATTGCCCTGCTCGAGGGTTTAAAGCTTCATTTGCATATTTCCCCAGGTACCGTTCAAATGAATTTTAGAGTCACCAGTTACACCATGACTGTGTTTGATAGTGTCAGAGACACGGTTGCTGCATTCATTCATTTTCACTTCGGATGTCTCCATCAAATGAGATTTGAATAATAAATTACATTGGTTGTCATTAAATGATTTTGAATAATTGATTAGTTGTCAATATAAAAGGCATTGCAAAACACAATGTAGCAACTTGAAACCCGTGGTTTACACGCCCCGTCGGGCCTGTATTTCTCCTTATTCTGGTATTCACAGTGTTGCATAATTCCTACCACAGTGGGGAAATCTAACAGATATTTATTCACTTCCATCGTTTGGAATGAAAGTAATGTTATTCTCAGTGGAACATGATAAATACATCAAGCATCTTCATTTTAAAAAACGGATGTTTATTGTCATAGTTTTGGTTCAACTGTTGTTACTAACAGCAACGTGGGTCAAGTGTTTACAGCGTTTCACGTTAAGCCTAATTGCTATGGACTGTGCTGAGTACAGCCCTAATGTAAAAGGAACATCTGCTGGCTTCAAGAGGGTGACCACTAAAACTGAGAGACGTAAGAAGGTTAGTTGTTGTAGACCTTTCAGTTACAACTGAAAACATATTATAATGTGCATTCCGTTTGTACTGCCAACTGCACATCTGCACTATGTACATTGCACAACTGCAAACATTACTTAACCATGCCATTTGCCCATCTATACACTGTACATGCGTATTGCACATTATGTAGCTATGCCATTTGCACACTGTGCTTCATTTATAGGCCCAGACACTGGGGCACCCGTATATTGACACACTGCCCTTCACAACATTTTTGCACAACTTTTTTGCACTTCGGGTTGGATGCTAACTGCATTTAGTTGTTCTGTACCCGTACTGTTCAATGACAATAAAGTTGAATCTAATCTAATCTCTAATATTACAAATATCAACAAATGCACAAAAACTATATATTTCTATAAAACTATGTGATCCTCATAAAATCTACCAAAACAAACAGAACTTTGTGTTGCATCAACTTTCAAAGATTGGGTTCTCTATTTAATATAAAATCTCCGATTGTGATCAAATGTGTTTAGTTTCTCCTTGATTTCATAAAACACAAAACACAATAAAATGCTAGCAAATTCTTCAGCCCTCTGCTTTATCATCTAAGGTGAAAAGGAAGCTTTTGGAAGAATTACTCTGCGTTGTTTGCCAAGGTTAAACAGACTGTAGGTCACAAAACTCTATTTAACGATGGTCACCATTATGAACATTTTCTTACAGGCAAAATCATGGAGATGGTTGGAATGATCAAAATGTCTGTTCCTATAACTATATTAGAGCTCAGACATTGCAAGGAATTCCGTTCCTTTTCATGAACTTTTTTTGCATCAGAGATATTACATTTCTGAGTGAGTAACATGCATTCTGGCAAGGGTAATACGTCATATGAGTTATGTTGGCTTTTGATGACTGAAGTCTACGATTGTTCGAGCGGCTATAATAGATTTCAAATAGCTGTGCTCAATAATTCTCCTATTTTTCCCACTTCAGAAACATGCCCAACTTGTTCACCATTGTTGCAGAGGTATCAGGTAGCAAATCACTCCGCCCTTGGAATGAATTGGCAATCAATATTTTAGAGACATATTTTCAGACAGTTACATTTTATTGGATTGAGACAGTGGGGGAAGAGGAGAGAAATTCTGCTGAAAGAGCAGTGAACCTGGAATCTTATCTAATAAGGGGAGGTTATTATTTTGAATGAGACCTCCGTATTATATGGTGTTAACACACCCATGTAGGTATTTCCTGCACTTGACGTCCATTTCCACTTAAATCCATTTTTTAAGCATGAAGTAATGATTACTGGATTGGTGGACTTTTTTCTGTTACATTCCAGGGTTGAGCTTTACCTTTGTAGTCACGAGTGCTTGGATTGGTGAGAGAATCTTTTTTAATTAAGGGTCAGGTTTGGCCATTACAATAATGATCGATCACAACCCCCGTTTCCGGTTGGGATGCTGCGTAGAATGCAAATAAGAACAGAACGCAGTGATGAGCAAATCTTGCATAGCTATAGTTAGTTGTAAAATAGTACAAAGAGAACAAATCAAATGCTGAAACTGAGAAAATGTATAGGTTTGGGAAAAATATAGAATTTTGAATAAAAAAACAAGTTGGGACGAAGGAAACAGGGTTGTAAACGCATTAATTGTTTTTTTCTTCAATCAAGAGAAGGGCTTTTCTTTTGTAATCGTTTGTATTCATTGGAATGTGGAGGGTGGAATGTCAGTCCTTGGCTAACATTCTAAATAAATGTCAACGTTCTTCTCTCTTGGCCCACATGCTTGGGGCTGCCAATGAGACTACTTAGTTTAAATTGTCTGTAGGAATTCTCACTGTACTGTTTCGGTGAATTGGATATTCAGTATTGTTATCACTGTCCAGTTTGTGTTGGCTCTGTTTCCAGTTGTATTGTGCAGCCAAAGAGTGATATGGGGAAGATGTTTCTCCTCTGAAGTTTCAATAAATGTACAAATAATTGCTACTGGTAATTTGGAACTGAAGTGTTTATACCTTCCCGTTGGGAGTCCATCATTACCAGGAGATGTTCCACTTTGTAAACTATTAAAGGCCACCAGTTCATCTGGGAAAATGCTCCTTTCCGTATTTGTTTTGCCTGGTTCATTTATACTTGTTAAATTGGCCTTCATAAGGAAGCTGTTTATATATTCCTTTGGAGTTCTGAATTTGGATGGATGATAATAGAATTTTTTAGGATTTAATTATTTTCTGAAAGTTTAATTGTTATGCTAAAGTATAGCGTTCTTGTGCTGTGGATGGGTACGGTCCCCTTCTTTCAGGATATCCCTAGCCAGCAACTTTCTCGGCCCTTTCACCCTGAGATTTAACTAATAAGTACAAGTGACGTACGTGATCTAGAGAAAATAAGTATGTTATTATGTATTCCATTTCCAGGATTGTAACCTTCTCTGTGGTGAACGGTACATTACTCAGTCACTCTTCAGGTATATTATTAATAGCAAGGGTATCTTTCTTTCTGTCCACCTAACCTGACATGGCGCTGGACACCCAGTAGAATAGGATGCCGCATTTTCTCAGGGTTAAATGATCTGTATCGCATGCAGAGGCCTTGGCTCAAGTAAGCGTGTTTGTTCTTTGTTAACAATGCACTGGCCCATATATGCTTGCTTGGCTAGTTGTGGAACTGTTGGCCAGTTTGCGTTACAGTTATGGGCGCTGGGAAAGGACCACGTGGTTTCTGGTCTAGGCATGGTCCTGTATTAGCAAGCCGGTACTCTTTACCAGGGTATAACTGGCAGCCTGGGTAAAGAAAGCCTTTTCGTAGAACATGGAACACATTGGGTATGGAATGAGGTGTACTCCAGTATGTGTGTGTCAAACTCTAAACCATTCTGGGTCGAGATGTTTAAAAAAAAAAAAAAGGTGTAGGTCCTGTTCACACATTTTGGATGCTAATAAGCTGTGTTGTAGAGTGGTCAGTATTTAGAGAGTGGCCAGATGGGCACGGGTTAGTTGTTGGCATATTAGACCAATAAACAACAAGCAACAAATAAAACATCATCAATATGTGGACACGGAGAATAGGTTCTGCCCTAGAAGGGGCTTGGCTCAAGCATTCCACGTTTTTGTGTAATCGTTTTCAAACCGGGCTGGATTTTCTTTTGAGGACACTGAGTCTATTGCTTGATGACATGCTGGATGGAATCAACAGCTTCAGCCGAGTCAACAGCCGCGCTAGTTGCATGAAGATGTGTGCTGTTTGTTAGACCCTTTTAGGTGTTGCTGAGGTGGACCAATGGCCTGATTTGACGTTGTTGAAGTAAAACCATAGCTTGCTTTCATGTTGCTAAGGTGGACGAATGGCCTACTTTGAAGATGCTGATGTGGAACAATGGCCATCTTGGAAGACGCTGGGGTGGCCAATTGGCCTGCTTTGAAACCGGTGGGAGGAGGAGGGAGATGCAGGAGATGCAGTTGCTTCCCGGACTGCGCAATTGACCCGGAGTATCAACTCCATAATCGTCATCGGTGTCCGTGTCCCCGGCTGAACCGCACGGCAAACGCCGACTGCGGCTTGGCGGCAGCTACAGAAGGATGTCCCGGTTAGCCAAATGCCGAGTCATGCGGAATAAAGCTGGGCTGTCAGCGTTGGCTGCCCAAGCTGTAGTGGACGAATGCAACCTCGCAGTTGATCCGGCTGAACGCGACTTTGCTGGCCATGAAGAGTACCCTCTGCCTCACAGGGAAGATGATGCCAGAAGCACAAGACATATTTCACATGCTAGAGAATTGCGCTATTGTGCTTTTTAGTTTAGTTGCATTAATTGTCCAGAAAATATGTAAGGAATGACTCATATAAACAGTAGACAACTATAGACAGCCATAATTCAGTTTCTCAAAAAGATTTAGTCGGTTGTAGTTTTGTTTTCACCAAAAATGAAAATGCTATTTTTTTATTTATGCGAGATCTTTGTAAAATGTTTGACTCTGAGTCCAACTAAATGATGTGATTTGTACTCCGAGGATTAATCAACATATTAAAGGGGAAACAATGTGTTAGTGAATATCTTTAAATGTTTGACATGAAGAAGCCAGCTTTGTGTCATTGCCATTAAAAGGAATTCATCTTGCCCTCTCAGGGGGATGAAACACAGGGATTATTCAAAGATAGAAAAGCCCTGTGTGTCCCCCTGCAGGATCATCAATGCCAGAGCAATTCAAGCCATCACTATTATACTTAACAAATCAGGTGAAAATCCCAAGCATTTTACAACAACATAATAAGCAAGGCACTTTGACTGTTTCATATATAATTCTGATCCTCACTTTTAATCAGTCTACCACCAACTGCTTGCAAATTCGGGGGATTTCTCTTGTGGGTAAAAATACTTGTGAGCGGCGACAATGTGAATGACCACAGCGGTAAATAATTCACCACAGGGCGGACATCACATGCCATACTTTTCTCTTCCCTTTAACAACACTCTCGTCGCCTCTTGTGCAGCGTAGTTTGCACGTTAGCCTTCGAGAGAACCGTGTGTGGAGAATCCTTACCGGCGCCACTGAAAACCTCTGCGCAGGTCATTAGCTAAGATGCTAACGCGGCTCCCGCTGCATTATTCAACACGGCGGGTGCGTGCGGTGTCTTTCCGACATGCAGGCTTAGTCTACCTGAAGCATCATCTTGACAACAGTGACAGGCTACAGGACAGAGCAGAGCGGGAGGACCTCATCTGATGAGAATGATTTCTCCTCACCGTTGGAGCGGAACGGTTACAAGGTACAGTGGAGCTGAATGAATACGAGGCCGGGGCGCTGAACAAAGTGGAACTGCTCCTTTGCTTTGCCAGATCAGATGAGTGTTACCTAAACTGAACATGGATAGTGAGTGTGAGGGGGGGGGGTTCACTGGTGCCGGACATCTCTTTTAGCACAAACCGGGCCGGGACGGACTTAACCTGGGAAATGATCCACGATTGAAACTGAACGGTGAATTCAGAGAGGTGAATACGTCGTGAGATGGGGAAAGCTGAGTGAAGGGAAAGAGGGTCAATGTGGTGAAACCATACAGTTTTAGAGAGAAATGTATAACTGCAAAAAAAACTGGGCCATTGTGTTGTGACAGTCTAAGAATGTTTCACACCGTTGCTGTGATCTGGTGTGTTGATGGCGTGTGAATGTCAGACCCGTCTAATGATACACAACATTTACTCCCAAACATAATAGAATTACTCTGATATGGCCAGCGTTTCACCAACTGAATATCAGTGTTTAGAAAAGGCTAATTATTTATTGCTTAATTACTGATTGTTGATTTGTGGAATTCAGCAATATGCAGATTAGCATGAATATAATGCAACTATACTGTGCATTCATTTAATCTCCTCCCTCAATGTGTTATCAACACCACTTAGTCACTTTCTCTATTCCAACGAGCTGTTGTTTATTTACTGACTCTGTGTTTCTGAGCTTCAAATGCAAGTTCCTTCTAAATTTCCAGAAACACATTGACACCGCCAAGTGTCAATACTCTCCATATGATGGGCCGACTCTCATGCTTGCGGAGAAGAGCTATTAGAAATCAAGTCAAACAGGCGGTGCTACATTTATATCCACCAATTTCCTATAACACATGTCTTTACTTTATAGCAATTTCTTTTACAATGAGGTTAAATGCTTTTGTGCTCACAGAAAAATGACAAGTTTGAGTCCTGGTTAGTTCCTCCCCGGCGATATTGGCCTAGTGTTTGACAATATAACTCTGCGATTAAGATACCGTTTTCTTAATATACCAGTACCAAAAATAATGGATTAGAATTGGCATATCAGGAGGCAGGCCTTCGTCTTGTCCATTATACACCTGAAAAGGAGAATTTGTAAATCTGACGTTGATATAAGTTGTGTTCTAATCTCTTGACGGGTCCCTGCTCCACTTGAGCTCTGAAAGGATTTTCAGCCACAGATAATATTTCTTTGTACTCTATTCATACCCACCTCCTGGCTCTGAGGTAAAGACTTTGTGAAATATTAAATATGCAGGCTATTTCAGAACAAAAGAAAAAGGTGCCGTTTCCTTTAAGTGTGTCCGTGACTTATCGAAATGTACTTCAAGTGAATTTAAATCCGGGGGTAACTGAAAGTGTGCTTGCAGAATATATTCATTGCTTTCCTGCGTTATGTGATTATTCTTTCATAGTTGTCTACCAAACACAATCATCCTGGTAAGAACCCGTGACTTTAAAACAATTCTGTTCACCTTCATCTCAACCGGATGTCCTTGAGATGTTAGCCTTTAAAGTTTAAGCAGTTATCTGAATGTCAGCCATTGTACAGAGGTCTCTGCTGTCGTAACAGACCGGAGTA
The DNA here is from genome assembly GCA_016801125.1 of Novumbra hubbsi. NCBI lineage: Eukaryota > Metazoa > Chordata > Actinopteri > Esociformes > Umbridae > Novumbra > Novumbra hubbsi. Next base: position 25,639 of record JACXGK010002483.1, on the reverse strand, counting down.
GCCATATAGTTCAGCTTTATGTGCTCCCGGAAAACACATCCTACCCGAGATGCCCCTTCAAGTTGTCCATACTCATGTTTTCCTCCTCCAATGTACGTAGAGAACATCCCACCAATGAAAAACCATGGCCACCTTAGGAAATAAAGTCTGTCACATCCACTACGTGGTCCTACCAGGATTATAGTGGTGGTGATGGTGGTGGTGGCAACGGTTACCAAATTGCCGTGGCAACACATTGTCAAGATCTACGCAATTACCCATCATTTTCCCTCACTCCCGGACCTCTTTAGACGGTGTCTCTCTCAGAGGTCCACCGTGGACGATGGTGCAGCTCCGGTGTTATTTTGGTGGTCTAAGGCAGTTAAGACACCTCCAGTTTATTTCCCAGCTCTCTACTGTAACTGGTTGAGATCTGCGGGACCCCACCCACCCCACCCAAACTGCCCCCATCACACACACACACACACAGGGCCGTAGCTAAAGCGGGGAATGGTGGTCGTGAGTCACGGATGGTTTGGGGGCCCCGCTAATTGTTGTAATGTCAGTTTGTCTATATGCGAAGGGGGGCCGAGGCGTATCTCTTTTCAGGGTGAATCTCTTTTCCCAGGATTCCTGGCAACGGCCCTGAACACACTCACAAACCCACCCATCAACAAAAACACATGCATGCAGGCATAAGCATTCTCTCATAAATAGACACACACGCACACACACACACAAACACGCGCAGCCTCCCGCAATGCTACCTGGACCGGAAATCTCTGCCTCCTCAGCTTAAGCCGCGCTGGGAGGAAAGAAAAAAGAGTGACCTGACAACCGTCCAACGGCGGTGCCTTTAATCTCCTCATAACAGCGAGGTGCCAGCACAGGTGTTTCTGTCGGCGCGCCAAGAAGCAGGCCAATTTGGCACCGGGTAAACCGAGAAACACAACAAGGAATCGTCGGAAATCTTATTTTGTCAGGCTCAATGAGGATTTAATTCCCCCCATAAAGAGCTCGGCGTCATGTGGAAATTGTTATTCAGGCAAATAGTCTTGCCGATCTGTGGGAAAATAATTGGCTTTCAGCCGCACAGCCTTCCTTGGCCGCTGGAACAGAGGCACGGATGGTGGAGTTGCCTGGCGTCGGTACAGTACTAGCAGGGGAGCAGAAATGTGCAGGCCTGGTGACAGGGAGACATAATTATGAACGGAAGACACATTAGAGCCAAGAAGCCAATTTGTAAATGCGTGTGAGTGTGTGTGCGCGCGGAGAATGCAAGTGTCTGTGTGTGTCTGTGGGGGGGTGTGTTTACTAGTGACGTCTGCACGCGTTTGTCCTCTGTTGACTCATCTCCCTCCACCTCGATCCTTTACAGCAGCGTCGGTCCGACGCAACATGCCCAACACACAACACGCAACACACACTCGCTGTTAGAGGGACATGGGCACAGTTGCCTAAACGTGGGCCTGGCTGTGTGTGAAACCTGAAGCCGTACCAAATAGAAGGTTTCTGCGTGGTGTTTGCTGAAACATCCTTTTCCAGCCATCGCGATGAAAGAAATAGCCTACGAGTTTCCTTTTGAAGCGTCCATTCAAGCCTACCAACCGCTTCACGGAAGCCTTGACCACTCATGCAAACCCTTATTTACCAACACGTGAATACCACTTGGATTGACGTTTTCTGTTTTTTTATTTGTCTCACCATTTCACCAATGCACAGTTCTGCCCAGGGTCCATACACACTCAACTCAAAACATGACAGGTAACGGAACAATGACCATCTGGAATACTAATAGAAACAAAGACCCCACATTAAACCGAAGATATGCCATAACACAAACGTCGCATTTTTTCGTGTGTTTACTACGGTGTGTGTCCGTGGGTGTTTTTGTCAAGTCCGACAGCCCTCGTTGTGCAATGAGAGAGTGACTCTACAGCTACCCCCACATATGTTCATTTGGCAGCAGTCTCCTCGCCCCCCCCTCCCCCCCAAAAAACACTCCCCAGGACTTCTTCCTGAAGGGGTCAAGCACGGCCCGTGTTAGTAGCCAGGGCCCTTTTCTGTCTCCCAGCGGGTCTTCCTGGGGCCCCGCAGACTCCGCCCGCCGTCTCCCTCGTCTGGAGGTCCCCCCGACTGTGCCGTCCTTCACCCCGACTCTGCCACCGCACGTCCTGGGGTGCCCCCTTGCCCCAGACGTCACCACTCGCTGCGGTACTGGGGACGTGGGCGAGGCGCCGGACACCACCTCGCCGCCACGCCGCCAAGATACCGCCGCGCATCAGCCTGAGGGTTTTGTGTGCAACTTTGTTTTGGTCCTGAAAGTAACAAAATGAAACCGTTTTTTTCCCCCTGAGCCTGGTGGAAAAGTAACACACCGATTGTGTTAAATGAGGTACAAACGGGACTCGTGCTAAACAAGTACGCATGTGCATATTTATCCGTGAATGATTACTTTTCCGAGCATCCATTAATCTTCTGGCAATTCATTCGGCGCATATTCTCGTTGTGTTGAATTTAAACAAACCCATTAGCCAGGATTAACTTCTGGTGAATGAGACTTTCCTTCTCCTCTCCCCCAGTGGGCCCCAGCACGGGCCCTTGTTCCGTCAAGTGGAATTACTTCCAGATTGTGCTGTGAGCTTCCTGAAGAGACGTTATAAGGCACCAGGCCACTCTACACCCCGCACGGTCTCCCCACATCCTTTCCTCACACAGAGACGATTTCTAATCAATCCACAAAATATTTTATTCTGCTACACTGTGACAACACCTATGTTCGTTGGCTCGGTGTGTGTGTGGCTGTATTTTATTTTATTGCCCAAATATTGCCCATTGAACCAGGGCCGTCCCTCTGCTTCCACCAGAACAGGCGGTGTGAAGGCCCTTCAAGCAGCAAGGGGGCCCTAAAAAGCATATGAATAAAGTGTATGGGCAGGAAGTCATTTGGAGACTCCAGAAGGAGAATGAACCAGGTGCCCGTTTCCAGAAGTGGCTTCCACCTTTGTTTTGTCATTCACTGTCAAATCAGTGTATTATTAAACAGTCATCTAAATGTTGAGTAAACATGACCATGTGTGCTAATGCAACCTGACCCCAAAATGATTTCCCCCCCGATTCAGTCTCATGCTATATCATATTAACATTGCAGAATGTGTATTGCAGAAAAATAACTGTTGAAAACACAACTTTTTAAATGTCTTCCCTACCTAAATTCTGTTTTTATATGTTTGAGGAATGCATTTGTTATTTATTTTATTAATTTCATCTAGTGTGCCCAAAACTCTAGGGCTTGCCTTGTATTAAACATTGATTGTGTCATTGTGAGAAATGCACCACGGCTCTTCCTCTCTACATTTCAATCATCTCCATCTTTCCCTACATACTGGAGACACTAATGGTAGTCTATTGAAGCGTTGACCTCATCTGCCGGTCTGTAGAAAATGCAAAGAAAAAGAAAAAAGACTGAAAAGAAATGAAGGGCATGGAATCAAGAAAAAATGGTAAACCATAAAGTAGAAACACAGACCTGAAAGAGAGTAAGGAAACCTTTTGTAGCTGAAGGACCACGAGACATACATTAATGATGATTGTATGAAAGGATGTCAGATGAGCCTCTAGCTATACATGCATTAGACTTCTGCTGTACAGTGAAGATCTGCACCAGTGCTCCTTTCTCTGCATCTCTCTCTCTCTCTCTCTCTCTCTCTCTATTGCTCTCTCTTTCGCTCTCTCTCTCTCGCTCTCTCTCAGAAAGTCAACAAAGGAGATGTTGCCACGGTTTCCGTGGGAAGTAAAGATTATAGCTTTGGGGTTTTATGTGGGCTACAGCGAGATCTAAAATTATAATCAATATTATATCAACAGCTCAAAAGACAAAAACTACTGGCATTACTTAAATACAAAATGGCAAATTACAAATATTTTATTTGAGGTAACAAACTTGAGAAAAATATAGTTCTCTAAGCACATACACAAACTTTAGTCAAATTTTGCAGCAAAGAGGATTGGAGCAATTTACTGCACATCTACAACAGGGCAAAAGCCACACACAGAATAGTCTTCACTAACTTTTAATGAAGACTAGTAACGATAAACATCATCCTCACCCTGGGCACTACAGAGACCCAGACGAGCCGGTGCTTACTGACCCAGAATATGTCTTTTAGGGTTAGGACGCTTGTCTTTTAGGGTTAGGACGGATGTCTTTTAGGGTTAGGACGCATGTCTTTTAGGGTTAGGACGGATGTCTTTTAGGGTTAGGACGGATGTTTTTTAGGGTTAGGACGGATGTCTTTTAGGGTTAGGACGGATGTCTTTTAGGGTTAGGACGGATGTCTTTTAGGGTTAGGACGGATGTCTTTTAGGGTTAGGACGGATGGCTCGGCTAAAGGTGTCTGATCAAGATTTGGTCGCCACTATATTGTTTCCTTTGGCTTTTGATTACCCCCCCAAGGTCAATCTGTTTGCTAGCTTTATTTAGGCTGGAAATACAGTGTTCTACAGAAAATGAAGGTAACACTGAAATCAGGTCTTATTGAACTAAATATAATAAGATCTGTACTGTACATTGTGTAATTAGTTGAGAGCAAAATGACAAAATATGGGTCATTAGGAAATCACCAACCGATTGAGGGCTGGATTTAAATTTACACCCAAAATCAAAGTAAACAATTGAAATGGATGATTTTCATCACGAACACTGCTAATTTGACTCAGTAGTGTGTCTGGCCCCCCACGTGCTTGTATGCACTCACAACAACGGAGTTGTCGAACGTCATCCAGGAACTGCCTTCAAACTCTGGCCTCAGGAGGCCGGGCATTGTCCTGCACCAGGGGGAACCCATGGTCTGAGGATTTCATCCCGATACCTAACTGATTCTGGAGGTAAAATTTCCCAGTTTTATACTTTATACATTATATTGCCTGTTCAAATTGTATTTACCCATTCAAACCCCAAGGAGTCGTGTGTTAGTTCCAAGCAAAAGCCATGTAAAATCCAGAAATTTAGGTGAGCTGTGGCATGTCTAGAACAGGCCGTCCTCAAAAATCCAGGCAATGAGGGCACTAGCAAGGAAGGCCTATGGTATGTCAAAAAGAGTTAGTCTTCCATGGCTGAGCTCGGAGGCATTGTACATACAGCAACGATAGCCCGGGTGATTCACAAAAGTGGCCTTCATGGGAGAGTGGCGAATAGGAAGCCATTGTTGAACAACACTCACATCAGATTGTGTCTACAGTAAGCCAGAAGGCATGTTTGAGACCCTGAGAACAACTGGAAGAAGATTCTAGGGGCTGATGAGATCAAAATAGATATATTTAGCTCTCAACGGTAAGCGCTGTGTTTTGCGCAAGCCTAACACCCCACATCATCCCCAGAGTACCATCAGGGCCAGGAAGGCTTGTGACGATTGTAGGGACACTGGAAAGTACATAGAAATCATGGAGGAAAACCTGCTGAAGAGCTCAAGATCGATCTTCCAGCAGGACAATGACCCCACAACCCGGGGTGGCTTATAAACAAAAAGGTAAAGGGGCTGGAGTAGCTCAGTCACGAGCGAGAGATGATTCCAAGATACAGAGATAGTATTTAGATTGATAGACGGGTAGACGTGCATTGGTAAATATACGATGGATGGGGCCGGCTCGGGGAGTTCAGGGATATGGTAGCTAGTGGTACAGCGGTGGGAAAATAGCAACACGCGGGAATTGCATGTTAGCCAATGCTTGCATTTGATCCTTTGAACGGCAGCACTTACAATTGCGTGTCCGCTGTTATTTGTTTACATTTCCATACACTCCTTACCGCCCTAAACATCTACCTCTACATCGGCGAATAGGGGAAGGTTGTGGCGACAGCAGTTCACGCCAGGCTGTTGTGCTGTGCTCCACGACACGGGCACATCTGCAGGTTTCCATATATTACAATAACCTGTATATGTACTGCTCACATAACCAAAGAGCTTGTTAAGAAAACCTTCAGGTAAGGCGAAACCATTTGAAGACATTCGTTTTTCCCAGCGCATCGTGAAAAAGCAAAAATGTGCCTCACTTTAAGAGATGTATTTAGGTATAAAATGGCGCCATCCTGCTGAATGCTTATTTCTTGGGATGGTGCCTCTCTCTGGATTTAAACTCACAACCTCTTGGGTGCTAATTACCCGACATTCTGGCTACACCACCAGGTGTGTGGGAATTGCAGTGATTTAGCCAACCTCAACGTAATTTTGTCTATTCTTGAAATTACATACAATCTAATGTGTGTCATAGATTACTTTGGCCTTTGATCACAGTTCATTTGGTAGTGTGATCTCTGTGCAACTCGCGTGCCACTTGTCCTTGACCAGTATCGTGTAATGATGTGGCCTGAATATGACCAGAAAGGATGTTTTAATTGGATTGTCACACTATCACCTCAGACGGTGCTCCTCTTTGATACCTGCGTGTCTGAACACTCTCAAGCTTATTTCCGAAATCCGAAAAAGGGAACAAAATGGTGGCTGGGTCAGGAGCAGTCTGGTGGTTATGTGGGGGGGGAGGGGGGGGGTGTAATATTGAGGAAAATGTTTGGTAAAATCCAGTAGTAGATGGGTGTATCTAGTATATCTACCGCCTGCCACGTATGTCCTATGAGGAAATGTTTTCTTCCAGGCCATTGATACAGAGACGCATTACATTGAAATTGTTCCTGAAACTAATGACTCATCGATTTGTAACGTTACACTCTAAACGTTAAATAAACAACCTACTTATGTTATGAGACCGTATGCATCTGTTACCAGAATCCTAACTTGTCAAAACCTTTTCAAATTAACACCAAACTGCCCTTTTTTCCTCATCATACCTGACGTTCTGTAGTTAACAGGAAATAACTGAGTATTGTCACCATGTTAGCAACACTCAAAATATATTTTCTGAAGTAATTTGTTCTATTACTCTATTCATTCTATGTGCCAACTGTTTTAAGAGATTACAGCTTTTGCCGCACAATGAAGTTAGCATCTCTGAAATGTTGAGGTATATGGGCCGTTCTTCCATTGCTTCAATAGCAATCAGCACTTCTGTTTGGGTTGATCATAGTTCCTCTTGCCCTAATGAAACATGCAGGCACTCGAGCAAAGGCTCTTTGATTTCTGTAAAAACAAAAATAATTACCTTTTGTTCCTCAATTGGTTTTCACAAACAATGCCAGGATATTTACTTGTTTGGAGCGAGTCATTTGCCAAATTAGCAGTTTGTCACTAGCGATTATAGGATGTCTTTTGTATTTCTCTTAACTGGTTGTCATGGTCTTCGGGGATGATGTTACACTCAAGTTCTGATAACGGGGTTGGATGATCCGCGATTGAAACCGCTCTATTGAAATAATGTACTGTCTCCTGCAATATCTGATGGGATGACACTGAAATAAGCCCTTCAGAGGAAAGCAGCATTGTGACAGTTTTTATGTTGGTTTTGTTTGGATCAACCTATGAAAGAAATGCCAAACGTTTCTCCTCTTTCCATTTAAGCAGCCCTTGTTCTATAAATAAAACCATTAACCTTGTCAGCAAAAAAGCTCTCAAGCAGATGTCGTCTTGTCTTCATCAAGAGCATTTTCCTGGAAGGTTCAACTACTTCATAAGTTTGTTTATTTAGGTTCTTGGTGCTTTCGCTAAATACATTTTATAATGTTTCCGCCGTGAGAAGCATTTCATTAAATTGACATGAACACATTTCAAAGTGCCGCAGACCACTTAAACAAATTCTTCCATCGCTAAGCAGTGATCGATGGAATTGACAATTACCCAGTCCTCTAGGACATTCTACTGTGGTCAGGGAATGGCACCGAGACTGATCTAAAAGCATCAGCTACAGAATCCAGTGATACCTCTGAGACAAGAGCCGGGCAAGATAAGGAAGTGGTTAAAACGACTTCCTTGCCTGCTTCTCATCCACACATATCTAGTCCGATATCTCAGGTCCAAGACATTGACTGTGGATGACAATCATGCAAATGAACCCCTGACCTATAGAGCTTTATCATTGGTCAACGTGTAACATTATCCACCGCGGACGACCGGTTCGTAGAACGACATTGACGTCGTCGGTGTTAGAAGACTCATCCATAATTTATGGGCGGTGAATTCTAATGGTATCTATCCACCGGCAGCACTCTGTTGGCTGAACAGGACCATGCATATGACTTAGAAATATAACTTGACAAACCAATTTCAGGTTCTAACGTGTCCCATTTTGCTCAGCTTGAATCTCTTTTGAACAAATTCTTCCAATGGGGTTAAAGACAAGGCAGGTTGCTGTCAGCAAAGTTCAAAGTGCATTCAAAGCACTTTGGAGGTGTGATCCGCCTTGACAGAAATGCCCCTTATCTTGTTGTCATGGTTATAGTGAAGCAAGTAATTTGTTAACACATATACAGTATGGCCTGTAGCTTGTTGTCATAGTTATAATGAAGTCAGTTGTTGGTTACTACAGATACAATAAGGCGTGTAGCTTGTTGTCATGGTTACAATTAAGCCAGCAGTTTGTTACCATAGATACAATAAGGCCTGTAGCTTGTTGTCATAGTTATAATGAAGCTATTTGTTGGTTACTACAGGTACAATAAGGCTTGTTGCTTGTCGTCGTGGTTATAATGACACCAGTAGCTTCTTGACAACTTGCTTGACCAAGTTCTTAACCGCAGTTTAAACTGTACATACAGAAAACACATGATGCATACAGAATACACATGCAGGTCAGCACACAAACACACATATGGTATAGTTATTTAAACACACACACACACACATCCACATTCTCAGAACGGGAAGACCATATTATATATATGATATATACCATTGAATGTAAAAAAATCTATATGTGCCTAGATTTATTCATGCCTCATAATCCGTCACTGTTCCACAGACATGGAAGAATGGAGAAACATTAGTTGTTTTTCCTCAGTCTTACTTTCTATGGACTAGTATGTGGTATTGGCCAAGACGTGATGGATAGCTTAATTAGTACCGCATCCATAGCTAAATCACTTTTCAGCAAATGAACAGGCTGTCATCATTCAAGACCGGCTCAATCTCAGGCAGGCCGTTCCAACAGTAATCATTCTGTTATAATTCAATTGTTTGATGAAGTCCCCGGCATCAATCTGCAGAAAGGTGATTTCAAGCATTTTTTATCACACGTGCCTTGTGCCAATACGATGGAAGAATCTAACTGTACATCAGATGTAGCCCCTCGGCTACCTCTGGGGTCCTGCGAGCGTCTTTTAGCTTTTCCCCGGGAGCCTAGCGCGGCTAGCATCGTTAATTTGATTTCTTACCAGATGTCCGTATAAAAGGTGACCGGTATTGTTTACATATCATTCACTTTAACAGCCAGGTATTTAATAGAAGCACTTGCGGTTATTTAACTGGTAATATATTGCCCCCAAGGCCCCTGTAATGACTGCAGGCCTTCGCCCCACTCGTGGAGCAGCGCACACCGCAGTCCAACGAACTCACGAACAGATTGATTGAGGCAGATGTTAGATGTCCAGTTGACATCAAGCGCCAGTGTGTGTGTCTCCGTGATAGTCTGTCTGTGTCCGTCCCCATTACCCGGCACGTGTGTGTGTGTGTGTGACGAGTGTGACCGGATACGCGACACACTCCGCTTCCTGACACCCCACCCGCCCCAGGAGGCCGGCAGCCTCCTCTCAATATGGCCCAGGGAGGAGTAACCATGTGCTTCCACGGCAACTAACTGCAGGACTCCGCGGCAACAGGCACCATGGTCACTCCCACCGCCTCCGCCTGGCAACGGTTGTCGGTTAACAAGGAAGTGGAATGCACAGACCGAACTAAACACACGCGCGCTCACCCAGCTAGATATGTGCATCTGCACAGGTCCTACGGTGTGTGTGAAGTGCTCACTACAATTTCCTAACATCTGACCTTGTGCACGTAGCTGTAGGGTTTGTCCATACTAGAAACAAATGGAGTTTTTATTTTCCATTACCACACACAGTTAATTTTTCCATTACCACACACACACACGCACACACAAAAACGCACACTCCCTCCCCCTGCCCCCTATCACACAGATCATAACACCCCCACTCAAAGCCAACCCAACAGGGCATGCCACACTGCAGTTTAGCCCGTTAGCAATGCATGGCCGGCCGGGTCCTCCGCATGACCGAGGGGGACAGAGTGTGGGGGTTCCGGTTAGCCGTAATCGGTGACCGGTCTCCTGCGGGGCGTGTTGCCGGAGGGGAAGACCGGTATGCGTGTGAGCGTGTGTGTGTGAGCTCTCCCTTCGTTCCATCCATCCATCCGTCCGTGACGACTGTCTGTGGGTCAGACGTACAGGTGACGTCTGCCCCGAGGCCGGGCTACAACCGCGCTCCGGACTAATGTGTGATTTCATTAGGACACGTTAGCGCGCTGGGATCATGCTACGCCCAGAGGGGACCGGCCATCGGTGCCAGTTCAGAATGTAGGAAATACTTAGGAAATAGTTCCCCGCCGTCTTTAAGGCCGGCTGACTCATTTGGCATTATCGGCCGGTACTGCGGGTAGAGTACTTCCCCCGCCGTATCTCTCTCTCTGATTCTCTCGCCTCTCTCTTTATGTCCCTCTGTCTCTCTCTCTCCAACTCTCTCGATGTCTCTGTCTCTCTCTCTCCGTCTCTCCGTCTCCAGGAATTGACAGACGTAGAGTCATTTGAAGGGTGTCCCTGCTATCTGGATGTGTTTTAGAGAGAAACAGGATTTTCTTTGGTTTGGGGCAGGGGAGGGAGGGAGGGAAGGGGGAGGCGTGAGAGGTGGGCAGGATACCAAAGGGGTGAGGGGAGGGTGAGCTAGTGGGCCGCGTGTCAGCTGGAATTAGCAGAACCTCCAGCTACAGCCTTTCAGT
>JACXGK010002483.1:0-14665 GCA_016801125.1 Novumbra hubbsi | reverse complement strand
GGTCAAGGCTTGTCGCAAGGTGCCTTGACAATTACGTTGAACCGGGCCGCTTCCACCTCATTGGGATGTAGGTATGTCATTTAGATTCTTCCGGGGGTTTCTGCAGATCGTGGCGAAGCCACATAAGACCTTCCTTGTCTCTGGAAGCAAAAATGCAGCAATTTATGAAGACGTGTGTTTTATTTGAAATGTGTTCAAGGGCGTCTTTGACTGATGCCCCAGGATTCCATGGTAGTCATGTCAGATTTACTGTGTGTACATACAGGTGTGTTTGTGAGCGCGTCTGTGCACCTATATAATACAGTGTGTGAGTTTGTGCAAGTGTGTGCGTGTCTATCCTAATTAGTTTCGGGCTTCTACCTTAATGTTGTCTGTGTCCATTAGGGGAAATATGTCCAGAAGCCCCTGTCTGAATTAACCTTTGTCTTAAATACTTTCTCATGCTCAGCCCCTGCCTCACACACACACCTAGTGGCTGCTTCCGGAACAGACTAATTAAGCCCCGTGGACTATTCCGCCAAGATATGTCACTGACCCCAGATCTGTAGTAGGGAACGATTTAATTAAATTTTGAGTTATTTATCTATACTTGGGTCTGAAACCTATTGTTGTCACCGTTGATCTCTTTAAATATTCGGAGAGCAGCCCCTCGCTGTGCAATATAACTCCAAATGTCTGACTGAATGGATTATCTTCAAAGATTTAAAGAGATTAGGGTTGAAAACATGCAGGACTCTTGACATAATCCTCTGACGGAACAGATCTGTGGATCCCCTGTTACTATTCATGAGGCGCATATTTGATCGGAATATTGTTTTAGAGCATTTGTTTTCGGGCTGATGTCTGAGCATTCCACTCAATGTAATCAGCACTGCTGAAGACTTGGTATGAAGTGCATTACTCTACACTTCCAAAGAAAGAAGATAACAGGTGGAAAAACCGAATAAAACGTTAGCTACTTTAACAATGTCATGGAGTTTCTAAACTCGTAAAGTGCGATTTGGGTAAAACCCCTCTTTGGACCTTGTGGTGTTGCCCCCTTCAAACGCTGCAAGTCCAACACAAATGAAAACGTTCAAAAGCTTCACCTATTCACATCAAGTTCAAAGGGCTGGATAAAACAGAAATGCTGAACGTAAATAAAAGTTCTGTTACTCAGATTGTAATCTACTCAAGTATCAAATTAAAGTCGTCTTTATAACCCACTAAGAGTAAGAGTATATTTAACTTTACTGAAGCATGCTGGACTGTTATTTTGCCGGATTGATTATTCATCTTGAAATGCCTTTACCCAAATGTATTCCATTCACTTGTTGAAATTGCATGTGGCTTTCATATTTAATTAATACAAGGCTGCATTGGAAGAAGTAGAACCATTAAATATGTATGGGGAATAACAGGAGTGTTATTGCTGACAAGCTGACTAATTTTCATTGCTAAAAAAATTGGATTGTTCTGCTGATTGAATATATTCAGTAAATAATAAAATATCCTAAAGGCAGATTTAACATACATATGCACCTACCCGTTGGCAAATTATAGTACAATAGTACTAACTCCTAGTAGTTCACGTTGCGTATTAGTCTTAAAAAAACATATATTGATCCTTAAACATCTGCATTCTAGTTGGTTTCATTATCCCAACTGGCTAGTTAGCAAGCATAACCGTTACTCAAATAACTCTGAAAATAACAAATCCAATGGCTTGAATGTTTGCGTCCTTCTGTAGTTTTTGTCACCTGTTGACTCCCCTGTCTTCTCTTTTTGTTTGTATTACCTCTTTTGTTGCTTCTGCGAACAAACATTGATTGGAGGTGGTTCTTTGTAGTGTGTCATAATTCGTGTTATCTGGCGGATCCTTGCCAGGTAGGACCTTTCACTTCAACGTTTATCCTGCTACAGCAGTGGGCAGAAGAACCGCAATGACAGATTGGTGCAAGATTGTTTTGCCTACATGTTGACAAGTTGTTGGGCAATCACAATATGAGACTATTGGCCCACTGAGAATATCCAAATAGTCACGAAGGATGCCGAAAATCCCTTTGTGTGACTTTGTGAGCCCATTGCAGTAAATGGTTGTGTCACTTCTGCTGCTTTGCTTTCCGGATTATTTCGTCCTAGCGAAACTGGCATCTTTAAACAGGTTTTTCAGTATCTGCTCAGCTGGTGGAATGAACTGTGTAGGAAAATGAAGGCGTCTGTTATGGAGACAAGCTGAACTTGTCCAACTTAGGGCGCCAATGAAAACTAAGAGCACTGGCTTCTTCCAGAAATGACAAAAGGACAACAGTTCTGAGATCCCTTGACAGAGCAACAGTTTACTCTGCTCAAGTCATAATTTTAAGTAGTAATGTAAATAACTGTTACTAAATTCTGGGACAGCACACCTTCAGTTGTGTCTTGTCTCTTCCACAGTGGGCTATTTTTTCAGTGCATAGCATGTACAGCTGGGGTATGAGGTTGGCCCAAACAAGGGCACCTTTGTTATGACTCATCAAATTTGCATACAAAGACAAAAGGGAAGCATACAGTAGAACATCAGTTTCTCCAGACCTCTCACCTGGTACCCAATGTCCGCAGTCTCAGAATCTAACGCTGATAAGAATGTCGGTGAGGTCCGTTCCCTAGGGTGAAAACTTAAATACGCATTGTGAAACCACATTGTGTCCACACGTTCCTCAGCAGGGTTGTTCTACCTCTTCATAAATGTGATACTGTGCTCTGCAATGACGTGACAAACCCAGATGCTTCCGATTACAATCCTGTCATCTCATTTTATTCTCATGTTATTTGCTTGCTCGTAGTTACCTTAGTGTAAGACCATGTTTGTTTAAGACCTTTCTGTAGAAACTGTCTTTCCGTGTTCTCTAATGTCACTGTGGAAATCTGTTGTGTGGCTTCCCTTGCAGAACATACATGGTTTCATCTGCAGGCATGGCTACATTTATTTTTGAAGGTGAATATTGTGCTGTTTATTACACAGCTGGAGTGGCACTTCTGACAAAACTGAGACCTCTATGACTACTCAAAGCTTTAGACATTTCTTCTCTGTGACCTTCGCATCTCCTTTCATAATCCTTAAGTAGCTCGGCAAAGTCTGTAAACCCGGTGATTCTCCCCGTTGTTCTTGAACATTGAGGGCTGACAATCTTCCTCCTCCACATAATACTTTTAGCTTTCTGTCTCATAGGTTACCTCCTGGCTGGTCGCACACTTAACAGGTGCTCAGGAGATCTTGTGGTTCTTTGTTGGATTCGTTTTATACGTGCGTTTTGCTTCGTCTCGCTCATTGGCAGAGTGCTCCAGTGCTCATAGATGGACGGGTCATCGTAGAACACCGCTCCGTCCCTCGGCGGGAGGCGAGACAAATCCTGTTGCTCTACAGGCATCGCTGTAATCTCATTCTGGCTCGGCTGGGGCTTGTTAGACATCTGTCTCATACCTTTTATACCTTTGGTGATGTTCAGTTGGGTCTGTGGCATTCTGTGATTGGACCAAACTCCAAGCCTTGCGTCTGGGTAGGGTAGCAGGGTGATCCTGCTATGTGGGCGGGTTGGTTCGGGCTTAAGGGGGCCTCCTTCGGACCTTGTGCGCACGCGCGAGATACATTTCAGCACTCTTAGTTCTGTCTCAAGTGTCCTCCCAATCTTGGCGATGGCATTTTCATTCATGCCACCTAGCGTGTCATCACATTCTTCAACCGCATTCAGCTTTTGGCTGGACCTTGCAGTCGCTGTCTCGGGTGCCCGTCGCTCCTTTTCAGCCTTCCGATGAGATTCATAAAGGTCTAAAACATGCATCTTCTTCACAGACCATGGAGGTTTTAGCAGTGCATCTCTGGGTCTTTCTGTTTAGCATGTAGAATTTGTGGTGCTGTTAGAGGAAGCTAACGACGTGTCCTGTAACACATCTGTGTGTGTCTGTGCAGAACAACTGAAACAATTTAATCCTGGATAAGCATGTAAATTGCTAACGTATGACAAAACATTGTTTTTTAAATCCTCACAAATGACTTTTATTGAAAGTGGTTTTGGGTCAGCTAATACAAAATGCTCTGTCTTGAATTTACAGCTAGTTTCTGACCCCTGGCTTGAATAGCCGAACAACAATGTAAGAAATTCACTGTTGCTGGTCTTTTAGCAGGAGGCTACTGTAACCCATTTGTCTTTCACACTGGCAACCATGAGCTTCACAGTACCTCCCATCGTCCTACACAGTACCTCCCACTATCCTTCACTGTACCTTCTGCCATCCTTCACAGTACCTTCCACCATCCTTCACAGTACCTTCCATCATCCTTCACAGGATCTTTCATCATCCTTCACCGCATATGTCAACATCTGTCACAGTATCGTCCAACATCCCTTTACTGAACCTTCCATCATTCATCCCAGTACCTTTCACAATCCTTCACTGTACCCTCCTTTAGTCATCTATTTCAAGCTATTGCAAGCTCTATTTTGAGCAACATTTATGACAATTTAATGATACACAGCCGACACAGCAATGCAACCACAGCAGTGTATGTAAAAACCAGTGAGTCTGGCATAAGGCTTGACAAAGACAAGTTTTCACTCTCAATAAGTCATGATCCGTAGACCGGCTCAACTGGTCCTCTCTGGTCCGAGCGGTCCTGCCTGTTCCAAACTTGACCATCAAAATGGCTGCCGTGTGTGTAGGACGGTGATAGCTATGGATGTAGCCGAGGGGTGTGACCCATGGATAGGAGTTGATGGCAACAATCCCTCCGTACACCTTGCTCTCTCTCTCAATCCTCCCTCAGCCCCCCCTTTTTATTTCCTATGTCTCAGTCATTATTTATCTCCCTTTCTCTCGTTCCCTTACTTTCTCTCATTCTTTCTCTCTATTTCTACCACTTCCTTTCTCTCTCCTCTCTGTTTCCATCCCTCTGTCCGGGGATTAGAGACAGTAGAATGTGTCTTAATGGAAGCAGTATTTCTGGAGTGCGGTTTTGTCCGCGAATAGAGACGTTATAAAGGGATGGCTGACGGGAGAGAAAGAGGAATTTGTGTATATATAAATATATTTATATATATATAAAGTGCGCGCGTGTACAGACATTTCTATACATCTCCGTGTCCGTTTCCTTGTGGAAGTCAGGAAGAAAGAGTTAAAAATAGAGTATTCAGACTGTGAAGAGAAAACAAATCTAATTCCTGAGTCCTTTCTGACCGTTTTCCCCTGCAGCGGATGCGGGCGGCTGTGCTTCGAGATGTGGGTCAGTTTAGATATTTGACCCTACACACTGAGGCATGCAATAAGCCCAGAGGCTACTGTGACAGATGTTTTCTCCCGGGCGCACTGGAAATTAATGTGGAGGAGAACGGGGAAAAATAGGAAAAAAGGAGAATGGTGATTTCTATGTGCTGAAGACACATCCCATTGGTTTCCAGGGGGACGAGAATGGATCCTGCATTGGGAGGACCTTACTCAGAGCCACCGGACGGGTCAAGCCACAGAGTTCAGCCAATGAGAGGTCGAGACCTGACAGTCCCTTGTTTCATTCCTGCAAAGCTACTGAAAAGTAAGCATGAATAACGCCAATGGAGACCAGCCGATTCATCCCGTTCTGTATTGGTCGAGTCCACACACCTACCCGTAATATCTGTCAAATTGGGCTGTGACACCTTTGCAGTGTGTACAGGCAATTTAACAGCGGCAACCCCTACAAAACCGTTGCCATGGCTATTTCTAACCTGGCAGGAACCTAGTTTGTGTATCCCTCCACCTGAAGTGATTTCACCATTTCTGCCCAAGCTGTCTAAAGCCACTGGAATGAAATGTGTTGCCGATCACACACACGCACACACACCTGCTCTCTCCCTCTCTATCTCTTCTGTCGTTTTCTTCGTACTGTGTACCTCTCTCCCTCTCGCTCCCTCTCTCTTACTCACCCCCCCCACACTTTGCAACAACTATAATTAAACACGTTACCATCCATACCTCTCCATTGCTCTCTCTCTCTTTCCCTTCGCAAACAACTATAATGAAATGTCTTACACCCCCCCCCCCAATATCAATGCCCCGTTCTCCCTCCCTCCCATGTACTCTCCTTGTCTACGGCGGCTGCAATTTCATGTGCGACCTTCCAGCTTTTGCTCCCCCCTCCCTCTCTCCATCTCTCCCCCTCTCCCCCTCCACTCTAGGCCGTAATGAGAGGTCCTTTGGGTGGGGCATAGTGAGTGCTGGACAGGCGTCTGTAACGTGGCAGTGTAGACAGGTCAAGCGAAACCACACACAGACTCCACTTTCTGATTGGTAAAGCTAGAGTTTGCTGTTAATACATAAGAGATATAAAAAGCCAAACGGATGAATGTCTGCCGGGTGTTTGTGGAGGTAATCTGGTTATGGGTTTGTCTAGAAAAACCCATTGTGACTTAATTAAACGTGTTTCCTACAGCAGGAGAAGATCGTATTGCAGCTAGATTTGATTAGAAGCAATATTGTACTTTTTTGTGGCGATCAGTATTCCCTGGAGGTTACAATCAAATAGGCTTACAATTAAACTGAGGCAAATGAAGACAGTTGGGTTTCCCTAAAAGGTCCACAGCCAGGCAAGATTGTTGTTTTGCTGTACTTGTGTGTATATATATATATATTTCTTTTTTTCAGTACACTTCAACAGCCTGTTTAATATGCAAGTTTAAGGCAGAGTTTTAATGTTATTTTTTATTCCAATTTCATCTTTGGCAACTGCAAGTATACAACAAGTTGACCACCTTATATTTGCATGTGTCAACGGAGTATTAACTCCTCTGTTAATACAAGCTCATATAAAGAAGAGTTAATACTCTGCAAGATAAACATTTTCTGTGCAGTTGCTTTAAACAGCTGTGGACTTGTGGGCGGCAAAAGCACACTAATGTCCCCGTTGTTCAGAGATCTACGGATGGACTATCCATTCCCATTATTTTCATTTGAGCCAGTTGCACGCAATCCAGCAGCAACAGGAAAGCTTGCTAAGAGGATTATAATTAATGGAAATGTTTTCTTGGTGTTTATACGTTTTTCATTATAGGGAAAACCAAGTATTTATGTTAAAGTGGAATTTAAGAACTTCAGAAGTCTTTTTTGAACTTCAAATGGGCTATACCGCAAGTCTGCATTTCTTGCAGTGCGGGTCGATTCCAGACAACTGGATGATGAAATTAATATGGCTTTACGCTGTTTAGAATTTTTTGGGCAATGTGGGGTTGTGGGGGTTGTGTATGTGGGGCTGTGGGGGTGTGTATGTGGGGTTGTGGGGGTTGTGTATGTGGGGTTGTGGGGGTGTGTATGTGGGGCTGTGGGGGTTGTGTATGTGGGGCTGTGGGGGTGTGTATGTGGGTCTGTGGGGGTGTGTATGTGTGGTTGTGGAGGTTGTGTATGTGGGTCTGTGGGGGTGTGTACGTGACCACATACACATGGCGACTGCAGGCTTAAAACAACAATGTGACTGGTGTTTTTATCTGTGTCCTGCTCGGGTATCATCTACCCCCATTACAACTGCCACAGAAACCTCCATTCCTATATTCAAGCACGCATATGCGTCTCCGTATCAAACCCATTAAGAATGTCTTTAAGGTAAATACATGAACACCTCCCGGTAAATAGAGAGGGGGATGAAGTCATGGAATGCACCAGAAACCTCCCTGGATCAGAGAGCTATAGCACCTTTCCCCAGGGGCTGACATGAATTTGAACGTGATTATTACACGACACGCGATTGCTTTGTTAATTTTACTCGGGGCGGATTAAGTAAGAATCAAATTGATTAATTTCAAATTGGTATGAAAAAGGAACAAAATGGATTATATAGATTGCTGTGATCTGCAAATATATGCAATGTTTTGATGTATATTTCGGTATGCCCTAGAGCCTGGCACTTTACCAGATTTGTGGTCCCTGAGACTGTCTGGATATCTACAGACGTGTTCTTTGAGACATATCGTGCCCACGTTTCAGATCTCAATCTATTCTCTTTTAGAGGAGAGAATTAGATTCGGACCCAGACAGTCTGAACGCACAAAGAGGAACCGCTAATGCCTCGATGGGAAGTGAAACATATTACCCCTGGGGACGTATATTTGTGTTCCACAGGAGGACCATGTTGTGGGTTGGGAGAGTGCATGCAGCAAAGCACTCATTGCATTCTGTGAATTCTGAATTCATGAGGACGTTGTAGATAGGAGACAGGAGAGAGGAGAAAGTTGTAGATAGGAGAGAGGAGGAA
This sequence comes from Novumbra hubbsi, assembly GCA_016801125.1. Classification (NCBI taxonomy): domain Eukaryota; kingdom Metazoa; phylum Chordata; class Actinopteri; order Esociformes; family Umbridae; genus Novumbra; species Novumbra hubbsi. The sequence continues at coordinate 6,432 of JACXGK010002483.1, read as the reverse complement.
GTTGTAGATAGGAGACAGGAGAGAGGAGGAAGTAGTTGATAGGAGACAGGAGAGAGGAGGAAGTTGTAGATAGGAGAGAGGAGGAAGTTGTAGATAAGAGACAGGAGAAAGGACGAATTAGTAGATAGGAGACTGGAGAGAGGAGGAAGTTGTAGATAGGGGACAGGAGAGAGGAGGAAGTAGTAGATAGGGGACATGAGAGAGGAGGAAGTTGTAGATAGGGGACAGGAGAGAGGAGAGAGGACATTGGTTTGAGGAAAACGCTTGGTCATATTGACATTAAGCAGCAATAGTCTTGCATTGTCCTGAATTGAAACTATTGTGTTTTACTGGAACCTCAGTTTTGAGCCTGCAACCATGTGGGTGGATGACAAGGCTCCAGGCCAGAAACACAGCAGATGGAAAAGCCCTTGGTGCAGGCTGGTGTTGGTGGAACGAACAGCGGGTTGAGGCCCGGGAGACTTTGGCATGGCAACACCATTGTAGACCCTGTGTTTGGCTGCTGGAGTGACAAAGCTAACACAGGCCCCATCCGTCCATCCATCTACCCCCCAGGAGGGACAGAGTGAATCAGAAGGCAAGTTTGCTAAAGAACTAAAACCGCCAGAAAAGCACTGGTTAAGCCCCAGGGTGCGGCTCCTCCCCAGGTTTCCTCCCATGTTTCGTCCCTGGTCCAAAGAGAGTTCTACATAGAATCATATATAATATGGTCCAAAGAGAGTTCTACATAGAATCATATATAATATGGTCCAAAGAGAGTTCTACATAGAATTATATATAATATGGTCGAAAGAGAGTTCTACATAGAATTATATATAATATGGTCCAAAGAGAGGTCTACATAGAATCATATATAATATGGTCCAAAGAGAGTTCTTGTCACGGTGTTGTAGTGTGGCGGAACCATATGCAGACATTTTGTTTCAAAAGTAAATGGTGATATTTAATCCAAACACAAAAGACAAAGACTACACGAACTTTAAACGTAAAAAGTAAAGGTGCTGTATAAAAACACAGCAAACAGAACTAAAACTAAATACAAAGAACGTGCAGCATATCCACATGAGAATGAATTAAACAGAGACAAACCGTGAACTGTTGAGACAAGCACAAACAAACAATAAACCACCCCGGGTGTGGCTGGAAACTGAACCTAAGTAGGCTCCCCAATCAGAGTCAACTGAATGCAGCTGCTCTGACTGGGGAGCCCACAATGGCATGAAGAGGGCTAGAGGCCTCACAAAAAGTCTTGCCCTGAAATGGCCAGGGGCTCGCAGCCAGGGCATGACAGTTCTACATAGAATCATATATAATATGGTCCAAAGAGAGTTCTACATAGAATCATATATAATATGTTCCAAAGAGAATTCTACATTAATGTTCCAGCATGGTCTGTAGCAGAAGTATCTTCAGAACATTGTGTTTTGGATATGTATTGTACATTGATTGGTGTACACATTCCATTATACACATACATTGTTCTAAGTAGATAACAGTTTTCTGAACAATTCCAACATTTATATTTTTGACCTGGTTGTTCCGGCTAAGATGATTTAGGTATTCCCATTATTCAATTTACCTCCACCTTGTCAGCTCTTTGAATGCCGATTGTAACAATAATATAATTACAAACAATTTTTGTGCAATGTCTGTAAAAGGCAAATGATCAGACAAATTCTATTCAAAAGTAGTAGAAGGTGAGTAGGTTTACAATAACCATTGTTCTCAGAAGTAGATAATTTTAAGGAAATATTAGAGACGTCATTAACCCAACCCCCCATCCATAAAAAAAGAAATTATTGATATGTATAAACATACAATTTCCTCAATATAGGTTTTTATATATATGTATTTATGTTAGACAGTGGAATCCGTTAGTGGACCCAATCATCACCAAGTGTTGTCCCAACTTACGCCTTCTTTCCCGTTTACTAGCCAATGGAATGGCTCCGGTTTATTTCTCTGACTCATCATAGCCGCAATGCAGACCGGGATGAAGTGGCGTTATCGCTGCCTCGGTTCTGAACTTAATAAAGCAAAGGAGACGTCACGAAATGGATGGTGGAGGTGTGATTGACACAGTTTGGGTGGAGGGCCGAAGAGGCCAGAAGTTAGGTGCCTGGGCTCTGCGTCGTTCGCGCCTGGCAGAAGAAAACGGCTACTAATCCCCATCTTAAGGAGAAGTTCACATTCTGGCAAACTGCCCTCTGTTACAACTTTGCCGTGGCAATTCCAAAAGCGGCGGTGTCACAATACCCCCGGCAAACTAATACGTCGTTTAAATCGGAGAAGTTCCTTCCCCCGCTATAATGCCGGTCGCACGGCAAATTCGATAGACTGTATTTTGGTAACAGGTGCGCCCGTCACCATGGTACCCCCCAAGGTGAAACCTTGATAATTGCTCATGTGGGATGTGAGATGGACTGATATTTGCTCTGGCAAGGCCGCTGTGTCATTCCCTCAACAGACAAACGTGGAGGCTGAGGCCATCTGTCCGTGTTTGCCGGTGCTCTTAGCAACACACGGCCACGGAAAGAAAATTAACAACTCTGTATCACCATTAGGTCGGATTGTAAGACTTGCTCACAGGCGGTTCTTTCCGTTGTGCGAAGGGCGTCGGAGGAGAAAACATTCCTGGTAACATTACTGAATGAGCTTGAAGAGGATGATTGATTCCGACTAAATGTTTACACGGTGCTTGTCGTGAATAATGTTTTATTTTGATGTGGCCTGATAGCTTCTCGTGTTTACAGACGGTCATTTTGCTTTTTAAAACCCCCTATCGTTTCATTCGCTTCCCGGCTACAGCTCTTCTCTGTCGTGCTTCGGAGTTTGGAGTTATTGGGTTCAACTGACCGGGGTGCGGGCATCAAACGGAGGTTCCCGTCAGGGCCGAGAGGCGCTTTTCTTTCTTAATCATGAGCACCATTATCATTATGGTTTGGCGCGGTGCCGTGTTTTGGTCATTACGCTCAGGCTATGCGCGATTAAAAACGAAATGCATGCCGCTGAGAGAACCGGGGCGTCCATGGCCGACGCCTGACCAAAACAACAGCATCACGCGATTGGCGCTGTCAAACCCGTCATGTGTTTGAGTTTATGACTCCATTACGACAACAGCGTACCGCAATCACTGAGCTGCCTTGTAGCAGCTGATAGAGACTATCAGGCTTCTGGTAAACGATTTGGGGATTTCTGAAGCCCAGTCAGTCATAATAACGGACAGGAATTGTTCCTCACCAGCTGGAAAACTGGCACAATTATAGACAGCAGAGTTGTGTTGGCTGCAACTATTCACTGATGCAAGCTAAAGGTCAGAGGAGGTTGGCAATGGTGTTATGAAGCCAGCTTGTCTCATATGGGTTTCAGACTGATTACGCACGCTTCTGTTAACATACTTAAAAAGAGTGGCAGTTTGATATTTCAGGGCTACACGTTTGTTGAACTGAAACAGTCACAAAGTCTCATATCTGTTGCAAAAAAACAGCAGCTTTGTTGAACTGACCCGAGTCACCTAGCTAACGACTTCCTGGTCAACATCCAATAAGATGTTAAATATTCATGCAACTGAACACGTAACCAAGCGAGCTGATTAAAAACAGAGACCAAATGTTATTGGTTTGGAAAACATCCGCGCGCCGGTGTGTGCCAGGGAGATGTGTTGTGTAATCTGGGGGAGGATCGAGGGGGGCCTCTATCTCTCCGGGAACAGCTGTGGACCCGACAGGCCACCTGATAACTGTTCCGCAGACACGCTCCACCTGCTCCACTCCACTTTGCTACAACAACCACGCTAACAGACACTTGGTTTCCAGGGTATTTTCGGCGGCTTCGGGCATCTGAACAGCCCTTTACCTCCGTCACCCTCCCTCCTCCAATTCATCTAAAGGGGTTTTGTAGCGGGCCGCGTTGGGACACTTCAAGCCTCGTAAAGCCTTGCGCCAAGCGTAAATTACAATATCGACCTCAAACAGAACCCGGCACAGTGACAGGATTACGGCACAAAATGGCCGCTTCAAGACGAGGAAAATTAGCATAACATTTTTTAAAACAATCTGCCATGAACATGAAGAAAAGGTCGCCCATTCGACTGGCGGAAACACAGAGATCTCCCCCTCTTCCAAATCTCCCAGCAATCAATTTAATTAAAACCCTACTTATCACTTTAGGACAGTTTATTGTAAATGTTTTTTTAAATGAATTATCTTTAACCTGTTCCTTTTTTAATTTTGTTTGGAATACTTTGAAAGTGAATGCCATTATAATCATTTGACTGGTGAAGAATGTGCGATAACCAGGCACTTCTTGACAAACAGTTAGCCACTATTATTTGGCCAATTGGAGCCACTTAAAAACATCTGTAATTTGTTTCCTTTTGCAACCACACACCGCAAATGAGCGTTGCCTGTTTTCTCAGGGCCAACGCTTCAGCGTTCTGTCCCACAGATGGTCACAACAACATTTCAACACACTCGCTACGTTTGTCCCTGCATGGGGATGGTGTGAGGTGGTTACCCACAAAGCAATAGGAGGCGTGGTCTTGAATGGTGTTCTTTTCCCCACCCACCAACCTTTCTTGGCTGAAATGTTAAGCAGTTCGTCGATTGCGAAGAGTACCTGTAGTAGCTTTATCGAAACCCCGAATGAACTCTATTAAATAGTAACCAACACCTATAAACGCTGACACTATTTTGCACATATATGAACATTTCAGGGGTAACAGGTGTTACTCCTGAGATTATTTATACATTATTTATACACATTCAAATCCCTAAGGCCCAATTCAGGGTGATGTTGCTTCAGGATGTGGCTAATATGATTACTTCGCGTCTGTTTAATTTTCGTGGATCATCAAAGCAGCAGGATGACTTGTGGCTTGACAGTTGAAGCATTTGAGGTAAGATATAACAGGGCAGTCAGTCAACTTGGATTTACTGATGACATATACATTAAACTTAATCTAATGAAATGTCTGTTCACCTGAAATGTCAGATATGGTGTTTAAATGTATGCTCTAATTTATTAATTGTGAAATTTGGTATCAAATGGTTAAATGCAAGTTGTTGAAAGCCGTTACTGCTGTTTGTGTAACTCTGTAACTTTTTTGTAACAAAATATCTTTGGTGAATTGATATTGATTCAAAAAATAATTACAAACCTTTAAAATACAACATCTCATTGTAGGATGAATCATGTCTATTTCATGTTGAAGACGGAGTTTCACAAACAATATTCAGTGAACTCATTCAGTCTAGTTGTATTTTCCTAACACTATTTTGCTGTATGACTCAGTTTGTTTTGGGCAAGTCATAATCTTGTTTACATAGGGAAAAGGATTCTATATTTGTATTTAACAGCTTGAAATTTGGTGATGTGTAATGTGTCATGATGAATGGATATCATTACTGGTTAGACAAAATCACCCTAAACAACAAGACGATTTCTCTCACAATTCCCTCCTTTAATGGTAGTGGCACAGTCAATATCCTTCAGTGCTGTGTAACCTATAGTTTTCGTCTCGAAAGTTGGCGCAGTTCAACAGTGTCTGAAGATACCTCCTCCAATGTGTCACCAACACAAGTTATTTCTTTTTTTTATTAGTTCATGACTTGGTAACAGTGAATTTAAAGTTGATGAAATTAAAGTGAGGTTATTATTTTCCCTTCAATAAACATTTAAAAATGATACATATTAAAACAGTTGACTATACCTAATATGAATCCTATTTGCTATTCACTTTGATTTGCATCATAAGCTCTTAGATGAACTCACAAACCTCCGCTAATGAGATGTCCTTTGTGTTCTAACCCAGCCCGTTTATAAAGCAGAAATTGCCTCACATGTGTAGGGAATGAAGATACTAGGGGGTAATACACAAAGCATGCAGGTCTGAGAGCCATGTGTCCCCAGAGTTTCATGCTGAGAAAGGGGGGCTGGTGCATTCGCTAAGGCACATCTTCCAGAGGAGATTTAGCCGTAGGTTACATCCCAGCCCAACCCTGGGGGCGTGCAATTGCTTTCTTATGCACCTACAATAAATACTGGTTGCCCTTTTCTGATCTCAGCCCAGAGTACATGTTCTCCCCTGAAAATTTGACCCATTACCACCACAAGTAGGAAATTACAGTGTGGCAGATGAATAATAAAATATAAATAGATAATATCCTTCCATTACCGCACTGGAGGTCAACGAAGGGGTTTTACATGTGTTCTCTAGGACATACTGCACGTTACACACAGATCGGAGAGTAACAAGAGCACTTTTGTAAGCAACTGCTTCATCTTGACGCGCCGACGAAAACAACGTCTATAAAAACAGCCCGGTCCCCGTTGCTCAAACCACACTTCTTCGCCTGTGGGCATTTGGACCGTCACTTACAGGCACAATTTATAAAACCCGATTAGATGAAAATGGCATCTTTTACTCATGTA
>JACXGK010002482.1:0-45526 GCA_016801125.1 Novumbra hubbsi | reverse complement strand
ATTAATGTGAAATATTTACCTTAATATTCAATAAAAAGATGAAACTATGCCTGCCTTATGTTTGTTTATTCATGTTGCTTTACCCTCCTGACTTGGTTTGGCTCGTGACTCTCGGTGTGTGTGTGTGTGTGTTGATTTTCTCTGCCCTTGGTCTGGTATTAGCCTCTGGTTTGTTTACACCTGATAATGTCGTCACTCTTCAATGTGTTTACCGGGTGTTCTGTTCACCAGCTTGCAACTGTCTAGCACGCATGGACATGTTTTCCACGACAGACTGCAATCTGACACTTGTTGTACATGCACTCGGCCCATCTACCTAGTCATTTGTTTTGAGAGATTCACCACTGGGATTACCATTAAATCCGACTTATTTAAGTGGATTATAGTTGATCAGTTTTTTGTCATAACCTTGATTGATGGGGGAATGACATTTGAGGAGAGGCCACAGTCACGTCAAGCAGATCTGTGGAGGGGTGCTTACGTCAACGCTGCTGTGGGGTTTCAATGTGAACTTTTAGTCCCGCCTGTTCTCATTTACACAGTACACCGAGATCAACATGGTTGGCCTGCCCTTTAAATTCATTGAACTTGGTTCACTTGGGTTCATAGTGTGTCTATGTTATGTGAGCGCTCCAATTAAGTGTCGCACAGTTTGATGATACAGACGTTTCTTTCGCTGAGAAACACTGATTTGCTATTGATTCAGCCAAAAAACTAATACAGCAATCTTACTGGAAAACATTTCGCAGAAATAAATTAACTAGTGCATTCTAATATAATTTTGTTGCATTTTTATGTTGAGCTGCTGGTGTCATAGAAGTGAAACAAAATGTTTGCAAACCGTCTAAACAAGATTTGGCTTGTTGTATAGATTTTTTAAAAAGCTCTGAATGAATGGAAACTCCTTGATTACGTGAATATTAACCTCCTCCGCTACCACATTTAAATAAGGCGTCTCAGCCAGTTGCCTTCAGAGCTCTCATTATTTATTATTTGATCTCAGATTAAATATATTGATTTCTTTAAGGCCTGAGATTATATGGCTGACTGCTTGGACAAAATGTAATTGTAAATTGGCATGTATATAGTACACCCCCAGACCACAGTTTAATAAATTATAAACAAAATATGACTTCTGTGGCTCTGCAATGAGCTAGGAAGGGAGAAACTATCAGCTTGCTCCTCCAGTGTGTGGCTCAAAGCCAAATCTTCCTGTGAACACAATGCTCATGGTTAGGCATGCTGGTGGCAGCCTCATGTTGTGGGAATGATTTTCATCAGCAGGAACTAGGAAAGTTGTCGTGACTACAGGCAAGATGGTTGGACATAGAAATATCCCAGAAAACAACCGGCATCAGTCAGCAGGAGACCTTGGACTGGGTATGGGGTTCACCTCTCAGTGATCCTAAACACACAGGCAAGACTACACTGGTGTAGTTTAAAAACAGAATGTCCTAAAATGGCCCAGCAAAACTCAGACCTGAATCCAATTCAGAATCCATTAATGATACTTAAAACTGTGAAATAAAATGTACCTGAAGCTACTGGAAGCAACTCCTGCACGCAAAAGCATAAGCAACAAGTGAGCTGCGGGAAGACTCTGTTTTATTCGTGCTGTAACAAGAGAATACTACAGTTAATGTTTGCAAGGTTGGTCATAAAAACAAACATAAGGCAGCTGAAATAATAAGGCAGTATAATTCTTCCAGATCTTAATGTATGTGTTTTTTTCCTAAACAAAATAGTAATAGTATTTATGAGAATCGACAAGGTGTAACAGGACCATATTGCGTCTGATCAAAATTGGACTGAACATATGGCACGTTATATTTTAGGATTTTTTTCATATGTTTTTGTTTGTGTAATATCTGCTGCGTTTAAAGCCCTTTCTTAGCGTTAATTATAAGTGAGCCCTTTTATTAAGTGAACCAATAAATATACTGGCCCAGATACTATTGTTTGTACTTTGTGTCATTGAAGTCCGCCGGCATGTTGTTACGTATTAAATATTGCATGACTAGCATGAGCCGATCACATGACTTATCATGATTTCACATATACTGCAGGGATATGAAAATCTTTAATGTTAAGAAATCCTGCAGGGTTCCTGTGGGAATCTTTACGTCCTGCAGGAAAAAGTCTCTCCACGTCGTTAGTAACGCGCCGTGATAAACCCCGCCTATCAGCGATTCTTATAAACACCTGCACGTGGCCGCTCGAAGTTACTGCGGACAAGTCTAGTGGTCAATTTTGTGTTTTTGCTGTTCACAAGCAAGAAATAACTAGTTCTGCGCATTTTTTTTTTTAAAAGTTTAAGTCATTGTGCATTAAACGTCTACTTTGTAGAATGTCTAACTGTAACACCAGCACGGGGCTCACTTGTCCTATTCCCAGTCGCTTCGAGCAGTCGGAAGACTGGACTCAGCTGCCGGACACATACAGTCAAACTCCTGGAGGAACGTTGTTTTCCACGACTCCCGGAGGTAAGCGGTGCTAAATCCGGAGTTTCTGCAACGCTAAATGCTTTATGGTCTAGCCCGAGTACTAGTCTCATTACGTAGCTTCCATTCCAATTCCTGGCTGTACATCCTGCCAAGAACGTTGGACACCACAACAACGTTAGATATAGAGACTGGTAACCTGATTATATATAGCCTACTTGATTAAAGACAAAACATGATGTTGGTCATGCTTTTGAAGTTCAGTTTTGGAAAACCTGTTATGTATGCTAATGTAACCATTTTCATTTAAATCAAAGTTGACATAATTCGCTTTTTTTATTGCTATTTCATATATATATATATATATATATATATTTATTTTTAGGATCCAGCAATAACATGTTAAATATTATCAAAATCCATAGTTGTTTGTCAACATGTCGGAATTTATGTCTTAGTGAGTAGAGCATGTGAGGAGCATGAATCTGACTCATCAAATCGGCAGCCCCTGGGAAGTAGAAGGCTTGGTGGAGTTACAGGGAATGGGTTCTCGAAAATATGCATACTGTTACAGGATCAAAGGAATGTCAGCTCGTCTATTTGGAATCCATGGGGTGTTTGTTGTGCACCTTTAGCCTTCGGACACCTAGTCTTCTTCCCTTCAGGTCTGGGACACGCTGTAGTCTTGAGTCGAGTTACATAATATGTTCCTCTGCCTTTTTATGATCCTGGCACAGCCAGTGCAAAACAAATAAGTACAGGAATGAAAGATAACCCTGGAAGCATACATTATGTAGCTTGTACTTACACACCTTAAACAAATATTTGGCGCAAGCCTCCTAATCCTGACGGAGGTAGACTAATTTGTTCTTCGAATGTCTGAGGTTATAGACGCACCGTGGCACCTTGTGATCTGTCAAATCAGATACTAATGTCATGTTCTTTCGCCTGACACAGAAACCTTGAGCCCTTTTCTCTTCACAGGAACCAGAATAATCTATGACCGGAAGTTCCTGCTTGAGTGTCGGAATTCACCCATTGCACGTACCCCCCCGAGCTGCCTTCCCCATATCCTAGGGGTCACCGTGCCGGCTCTGCACCCTTTGGGCAAGCTGAAGGAGATGGACGAGAACAAAGACATTTCTGGTGGGCTTGGTCACACTTTTTTTTTTGTATCGAACCTTTATTTACCCAGTCTGATTTAAGATTACAAATATATTTGATTGGTTAAAAGGAAATCTAGATGCAAAGACAACATGTGAAGACAACATAAAAACTGGGGTTCTCCTGCCCTGTAAGACAACCGATGTCGTCTACTGTGTTTGTAGCAGATCTGTGTTCATGTGCACCTGCACCTATTGAGCAAGTCTAGAGAACGGAATACTTTTTTAAAAAGCTGCTTAGAGAAGTGAAAAAGGGAGCTCTTTTTGTAGACATTAGAAGAGATCAGCTGCTGCTGATTCACTTTCAGTATACACATGTATACAACCCCCCACAAAATGTCCTATGAAACTCTCACCGCTAATTAAGGGGAAAGGATTGGTGGCTTGGCCAGGTGTTGGATGATCAATTAGTGCTTTATTTTAGAAAAGGATTTGATGGCCATCAACATGCCTGTTATCAGCAGTGTGTAGAAAGATGGCAAACATACAGTTTCACTCAGTTTGCCAAACTGTGTGTTAACTGTTTCCCCAGTAGCACTAGATATGTTTCAAGGTAAACCGCTTCAAAAGGAAGAAAAACAAACAGAAACCTGTCCAATATGTCATACCGTTCTCATGCTTTGTCCTGCACATGCTCAGAAAGGCCTGTTATCAGTATGCGCACTGTAGTTTATTGGAAGTTCAGGAAACTTTATCGCTTACCTGTGCTTCCTTCTGTCCTCACAGCCGATGAAGCCCAGTTTGTGATTGACATCTGAACCCCGAACACCTACCAACGCCAATTCCATTCAGAAAAATTGTATACGAATCAGACTACTGGGTGGTCCCCACCAGTCAACGGACAGAACACTGACTTTAGAATTCTTCCGGGTGGATAATGCAAGAACTGTTAAATGCTCAGAGTGTTCATCTTTGACGCTGAAGGGAGATTTATAGGTACATTTGGGTATGGTGGCGGCAGTCAGTCAGCTAGCGCTGTTCCGCAGAGGGTGAATGGGCAGTTTTGGTGCCTCTCAATGTAATTTGTCTTTGTACACGTGGTACTTCCTATTTTTGCAGCAGTAATTCATACAATTTTTTTTTTGTGGGAACAATTTTCTAAGTTGCATTTTTATACATGGTGGGTAGGTCAAAAGCTGATTTACTATTAGGTGATCTAGAAATTACTTCAGTTAATCCTTGACAGGGTCTGCTGGTCAGCTGCATTAAAACGAAAAATACATTTCAAATAAAGAAAGTTCAAATCCATCTCTTGTGTATTTTTTTTATCACAGAAAGGCTGAGAAAGGGGGGGGGGGATTTGGTGGGGTTTGAGCGAACCCACTGCTCTTGAATAAACTTACTGCAAATATTTAATTTGGGGATTTCAGTCCCTCTGTTGACTGATTGACCATAACCCTGGTCATTGTGTTGTATAAAGTATTAATGACACATTTCGTTTTCATATTGGTGATTTGGTTACTGCGGTGAAGTAAGTTTTAGATTGGACAGAATATTTATATCTCAATAGCTCTTTAACGAAGAATTAAATCAATTTAATATTGGTGTCATTGTAATTGCAAAAGTGTATACGATGTTGCACAGTCTTTATTTACCCATATTTTAATCGAGCATAACATTGCACATCGAGCACGGAGAAATACCCCCTGTGTATCGGAGCCGAGACCGAGATGCTAGAGTTCAAAAGGCTGGTGCTGATGGTGGGTGCGTTCAAATTGTATACCGATGCAGGCTTCTACTAACTCAAGCTTCAATAGCTCCTACGATAACTATACAATGACTATGAAAAGTATATTTTCTGTATAGTGAGAGGGTGGGGAGTTACAAAAGTTGACCGAATTTTGTCGTTTCAATAGCTCCTATTGTAGGTATGTCATTATTATAAAAAGTATATATTCTGCATTAGGGAAGGTTTTGGAACAATGCACACCCTTTACTTTTTCAAAATCTGAAGTTCCAAAAGTTGACTGAACTTTTTTGTTTCACTTCAGTATTTCAAAGGACCCTAACAATGACACGCTATATGACAGGGGTCTCAAACCGGTTCCACGGAGGGCCGAGAGTCTGCAGGTTTTAGTTTTTTCCTGTAAATTGGTTCCCAGCTCAGACCTAAACAACCAGGTGAGGGTAGACCTAACCAATCAGTGACATAATTGATCAATCAAGTACAAGGTGAGAGTAAAACCTGCAGACACTCGGCCCTCCGTGGAACCGGTTTGAGACCCCTGCTATATGAGATAGCGAAAACAATATTGTGTTTCAAATGGAAGCCTTGTGTTAGGTTGATCAGTATAAAAAGATCTCCAAATCAGTTTGCTCATTAAACATTTAATTTTCTATTAGATTCATCATTTTGTACTTTGGTCTTTGATGGTTCCTTGACATTGTGTATAATTGCATTCAACTGGAAAGTTTGAATCGGCGAATGGAAACCTACACTACGAACTTTTTTTCTGCCGCCATCTTGAAAAAAAACAGTCCCATAGGAGTCAACGGAGTTGCCCCAATTATCTCTCTCCATTGTTCTGGCAAGAACTAATGGGAATATGAGCTGTACATAATGGAGGTGTGGGTTTTGCAAAGAACGGCGCATGTGTTGGGCGCAGTTAAACCACTCTAGAAGTTGTCATGTTTTATCTCCATTTACATGAGGCACTGGATCATGTAAAACACAATCCCCTTTCAGAAATTAATGTCACAGCACCCTCTACTGGGCAAAGATAACACAGTCAACACCTTTTTTTCTTCAACAAGATCTTAGAATGACTATGTTCTATTAACTATGCTTCACTGGACCTTGGTTGTCACTTCAAGACAAATGTTCCTCCAACCAAACACAAATGTTTAAAATCAGCATTTTCGTATTGAATTACATTGCTCAATAAATGTATACGTTTGTATTTTACATAGTATATTTGCGTATTTATATTTCTTCTTAATGCATTGTAGAAATATATATTATAAAGGGGTCTTTCTAAACGTCTTATTTGTGAGATTCATATGATATAGTTTACTTTTTATTGACCAGTTCGAACACATTGTACATAATAATCACATTAAATGTTAATTTTCATTACACATGAAATTCAATAATCAAACTTAAGTAGATAAATACACAGTATTTATCATTATTTCAAAAAAGAATTACACAATAACAAATAATGTAGGACACTTTATTGTTGGCAGGGAACAGTTCTGATGATTGTTTTGCTGCAGTTGTCCTTCCTGTGTCATTAAATGAATAGTCCTGGCTATGCTGTTTTCAGAATGGTATTTTGTCAAAACCCCATCATGATTCATCCGGCATGTTCTGATTTAACCGAGTCCTCAGCATCCTCAGGCCATCATCTTCGGCCACGCCCAAAACGGGAGGCAGGCGGGACATGGTGAAAGGCAACCACTGTCAACCAATAGGCATCGTCGTCCGGCTGGGATCAGGACAGGGCTGTCTAGGAACGAAATTTCATTTTCTACCACAGGCTGCAGGAAAGATTATCAACTTTTTCATTTAATGTTAAATTATTAAAGCAAACTCGTGCTTTTAACCTGTCAAAAGTCACGTTACGTTCTGATATTAAAAGACAAACAAGGCGGGCGAACATCCTTACCTAACTCCAGAGCTAGTTAATGGTATCTGTGATCGAGCCAAATTAATGACTGAAACGCACGCTAGCAGCTAATTATACATTCTTGCTAGCATCTAGTAGAACGGGTTGCAGACTAACTAGAAAGTATATGGCTAGCTAGAGGATGGTTTGAATGTTACCCTAGTTAGCTAGCTTGGTGTTATGGCTCCTAGCTTGCTAACATTCCGAAGGCTTACAAAGCCACCCCCTTCACCCCCATGGGTCAGTCTGATCACCTTTCACTGCTCATGCTCCTGAGGTATTTACCCATCATCAAGCATCTGAAACATACAGTGAGCACAGTCAAAGCGTGGCCTGAGGGGTCAGACTCATCACTACAGCACCAGATCCAACACACAGACTGGAGTCTGTGTGCCACTCAAGCTACCACTGACTCCCATGTTGACATTGAAAAATTATGCACCCTCTGTCTTGGAATACATCAACACCTGCATCAACAAGGTCACCAGCCATAAACAAATAATATGACAGGGCATTCAAGCAATCACTGACTACCGACCAAAACATCCTACCCCCTCAGCCACTGATGTCTCCCTCACAAACAAGCTGAACCCCTTCTATGCCCGCTTAAACAGGAACAACAAAGACCCAGCCGTAAAATCATTACCATCTACACAACTGGCCTTAAACACCAAGACCTGACTGTGGATTACAGGAATTCTTAAAGTGATATCTATGCCCTAGTTCTAATTGATGGGACCACAGTGTGACGTGTGGCCAGCTTCAAATTCCTGGGTGTCCACACCTCCGAGGACCTCTTCTGGTTCTTCAACACCTCAACTCTGGTCAAAAAGGTGCAACAGCGCCTGTACTTTTGAAGGAAGTTAAAGAAGGCCCGCCTGTCTATTAACATCCTGGTAAACTGTTACCGCTGCACGGTCGAGAGCATTCTGACCAACTGTCCAATAGTTTGGCACATTGGGTGCTGCAGCGGGTGGTGAAAACCGCCCAGCGCATCATAGGTGTCCAGCTCCCCGCCATCAAAAACCTCCAGCATAAGCACTGTCTGTGGAGACCGCATGGCATTATCAGGGACACCTCACACCCGAGCCCCCCTGCCATCAGGCAAGCAATACAGGTCTCTTCATTCCCGCACAAGCAGGCTTCGGAAGAGTTTCTTCCCATTTACTGTTTCCCTGCTGAACTCTGTGACCCGACGCTAGTCTCACCTCCACCACTACCTCCTGCTCTTCACATTGCTACCTTATGCATACTTAATGCATACTGTTTGTACTTCCTGTTGCATATTTACACTTTGACACCTTATTTGCCACTTGCACTAATGCATTCCATTTGTACTGCCCTCTGCATATTTGCACATTGTTAAATGGCACAATACTTAATACCTATGTCAATTGCACATCCAAACGTTGTGCTTCATTTCATTTGGAGGCTCATCCATTGGAGCATTCTGTACATTGACACACTGCCCTGCATATCATTTTTTTACTGCTCTTTTTTTGCACTTCTGGTTGGATGCAAACTGCATTTTGTTGTGCTCTACTTTTACTGTTCAAGGACAATAAAGTTGAATCTAATCTTAGCCGTTGCCCTACAAACTCTATTATTCTCAGGCAAATAACCTTAGCCCAACATTACAGTAATGTTCATAGGCATGAATGTTTATTGGCAAATAGCATATTAGCTAACATATTAACGGTCCCTAGCGGTTGTCCCCACGTGCTTCAAGACTACAACCATTGTGCCAGTGCCGAAGCAGTCGACTGCATCAAGCCTAAATGACTTCCCCATCATGATGTGATCATGATGTGCTTCGAAAGACTTAAGTCCTGCCTCCCTCCAACTCTGGACCCACATCAGTTTGCCTATCGCCCTAACATGTCTACTGAGGACATCATGTCCACAACTCTCCACTCTGCACCTAGCTAGCTAATTAGGGTAACATTAGAGCCAGCCACTAGCTAACCATCTACTCTCTAGCTAACCTGCTACCCGTTCTACTAGACGCAAGCAAGAATTGATCATAAACTGCTAGCATGTGTATTAAGTCATAAAATAGGCTAGATCATAGATACCAAAAACAAACGCTTTTTGGTCTTCATAATACCAAAAAGTGACGTAACATTTAACTGGTTGCAAGCACGAGTTTGCTAAAATAAATAAACATTAAATAAAGAAGTTGACAGTCTTACCCGCCGCCTGTTGTAGAAAATGAAATTCAGCTCTCAGACTGCCCTGTTCTGATCCCAGCCGGGGCGACAATGCCTATTGGCTGACAGTGGTTGCCTTTCACCATGGCCCGCCTACCTCCCGTTTGGGGCGTGGCTGATGACCTGAAGATGCTAAGGAGCCTTCTGCCTCCCATTTGGGGCGTGGCTGATGGCCTGAGGATGCTGAGGACTCGGGTAAAATAGGACATGCGGTGTAGGTTCCAAAAAAATCCTTGTTTTTGGGGGAGTTACATAAAAGTAAAGTAATCTTTCCCCTTTAGTTGTGGATTTTTCTAGATGTCCTTTTAGATGTTTGTCTTTGGTGCCATCTTTCTCCTTGGTTTTGAGAAGGTGGCCAATCCAGGATGGGGTTTTGATGCACTAAAAACCTTTAAAATGCAAATATATATATATATCAAATATGAAATAGAAAATAAATACATTTATTTATATATTTTTGGTAGGTATGACATCAAACAGGGACTTACAATATCATAGGTAGTTATAACATTAAAGAAAATGTAAATAGGAAATCTGATAGATGTGACACTATGCAATATTTAAGACCATACCAGATACATATCTGGTAGGTTTCTAATCAAACAAAATATGATATGATAGTTCTGACACAGAACTTATTATACATTTTCTAATGAAATCTGCAAAAGACACTGACCTTAGTTCTGTGGACACAGTTCCCTGTCCAACAACCAATCGTTTTGCAGGATTTCCTCGAGCGTTGGCCTAGCCGTAGCATTTCGTCTGAGGCACAATTTAATCAGGCTCCTGCATTCTACGGAACAACAGGATTAGAAGCAGCACATTGGAGTCACAAAATGCATTCTTGTTTCAGTAGGAATAGGAAACAGAACAAACTTGAATATGTTATAAATATGGGAGAAATTCTAAATTGTACATAGCCTTATTGGAATCAGCCATTTTAAGTAGAACAAATGTCTGATCTCAAACATAATGGACTGAAGATTCTGTTGTAACAAGTTGGCCATCATATTGAATGGTAGCTTAGTGGTCAGGAGCAGCCAACCAGTAAACGAAAGAAATCCCTGCAAGTGAGAACCATGCCGTCTGTCTGCTTACCTTTAGAAATGCCTTTCTTAAAGTGCAGCTTGCGTCCTGTGCAGATTCTGTGCTCATCCGTGTAGGGCGGCTTCCCATTGACCCTGGTGTACAGCAGCCCGCTGAGAGACCAGACGGTGGCCTTACGCCCATTGTACCTCCCTCTGATGAAAGCCTCCGGTGGGCAGTACTCCAGGGTGCCTGAGATAGACAGACTGAGAGGGAATTGTGTATTGCGTTTGGCACTACTTCACCACAGTGACGGCATATCAGAAGGCCCCCGGTCGGTCTAAAGCCCTGCTAACCAGAATACTCATGGTACGGCTCCTCCTTCAGCAGATCGCCACAGCCGAAGTCGATCAGCTTAACCAGTGTCCAGCTGTATCAGCAGGTTCTCCCCTTTGACGTCCCGGTGCAGGACGCTGCGGTCTATGCAGTGCCGGCACGCCAGCACCGCCTGGCGCATGATGCCCCTGAGCACATCCTCACTGAAGGCCCCGTCCGCGATGGTGCTCATGTAGTCACACACGTCCATGCAGGGCACGGAATGCTCCATCACCGGGACGATGCGGTCAGGCTCGTTGAACCAATCCAGCAGAGCCACGATGTGGTCACATGCCGGCGGTTTGGACACAACCAAATGCAGCCTGACTGACGTTCCAAACTAGGGGGAGGTCAGTTAACACGGAGTTGGGATGTTCCAGGCTAAATCAGGTTGGTCAAAACACATAAAAAATGTGAGCATACTCTGAATTGGTCTGAAGGCACTTGCTATTGATAGGTAGACCAACACTCGTAGCCTATTCCAATATAGCCAACAATACTAACTGACTTACTAATGTTAAGAATTCTTCATCGTCAGCTTTCGAGATGAACTTCAGGGCCACCTGCAAAGGGACAACACCACTGTGAAACATTTACATAAAGGGGACAATTTGTCATATTGCAAAAGAACAGGGGACAATGGAAGAAAGATGGAGGACAGATGGAGGAAAGGTACAAGAGAGGGTGAAGATAAGAAAGAGAAGGGAACAAGGGAAGACGGAGGAAAGTGTTGAAATTAATGAGGGACAGAGCAGAGGAGAATTGGGAAATTCAATTGGAAAGAAAGTAGAGTGTGAAGTGTGGATAAAAGAAAAGATAAAACAAGAGAGAGGAAAGACAGAGAGTGATAAGGATTCCATTTTCCATCTCTCTTCCGTGTGCCTTAATAGACGGACCCAAAGCCTCCTTGTCCCAGCAACTTGCCCACATCGTAGAGCGAGGAGAACTTGGCTGCAAAAACAAGATCAATCGTTCAGGAAATGTAAACAATCATCCCAAGTCCCCAGATATCTCAACAGGCCCAGGAATGCAAGCCTTTGTGGCCGTCTGATCATTGACACATACGGCGAATAATGTGAAATGATGTCCGACCTTTGCATAAGAACTGTGGCATCCAACGTCCAAAAACGTTGCGGCATATGTCCTAAAGCTTGGCCAGCGGAGTCGCCCAGGCCCATGCTGATGTGGAGGCCTCGCCGACACAGGTCTTTTTGGCCACGCTGAGATCCTCCAAGTCCGAGTCCGGGACATAGGTCTTCCTCTTTGTCCAGGGACTCTCCAACGACTGGCTTGCCTGCTTATGCTGGGTTGGTGGGTTGCATTGTGTGGTTTTCTGTGGTGCCCGTTTCTATCTCGCTCGGGTTTCCATCACCAGTCTACTAGAAGAGGGTTCTCCTCCCGGGAGACTGCTCTGTGGTTCTCCTCCCGGGGGACTGCTTTGTGGTTCTCCTCCTGGGAGACTGCTCTGTGGTTCTCCTCCTGGGAGACCGGCCTGCGATGTCAGGGGACGGCACACTCCAGGGGACACCCAGGAAATCCCCTTGGCAATGGCCTGCTTGTTGTTGAGTTTTTTGGGGAAGGGCCTTCATCGAGCCCAAATCAGATGTTCTCCTCCTCTTCTTCAACATCAGCCTCCTCAGGACTGGCAGGACTCTTTTTCTAATCAATGTTACTAGGGGTGGGTGGAAAACATTTGATTTAGTGTCACAAACGTTTCCCTAATGACGCTGTGTTGTGACACCAAGAATATGTTTATATAATCACCCCCACTAAATTAAGGTGTATTTTGCAATTAGTGGATTAATTATTATTTACAATCTGGTCACAGTGGGCTCAATACGCCCACTCTATTTTCACTAAACTTTTGGGACATAAAAGCTCTGAAGTCAATTATGAGTATTATGAAGTATTGATTTGCAGCACAAATACTCGTCCGATTAAAGCAAGCGAGTAGCAGATACTTTGGCCATATCCGTACGTCTGAGATTAAGAATTCATCTGTTCTTAATTGTGTTGAATATATTAATACCCAAATGTATCCAGAAATGTCAGCTTGATTCCTACAAATTGTTTTAACTTGTCTGGCAGTGAACGTTAACGTTTCACAAGTATTAATGTGACACTTTTACTTATCTGATATGTTTGAAGAATATCAACCAAGCAGGCCTCTAAGATCTATGAACTCAGGCCAGCTAGTAGAGCACCGAGTCCAAACTAAACATGGCAAAGCGGCATTTAGTAGCTACGCGGCACACAACTGGAACAAGCTACCAGAAGATCTTAGACATGCCCCAAACCTATCAATTTTCAAGTCTGGGTTAAAAACACTCTGGTTTTCACGTGCTTATGACTGAGAGCTTGACCACAAAATATGAACTATAGCTTTAATAGATACTTTAAAAGCGAAATGGAAACCCTATACCAGACTTTTTAATTTTCATTACTTTTTTAAACTTCTATCTCTATTTTTTATTTTAATCTGTACATGTTTAATTGATCCAAGTCTGTTTTAACCAATCTGTTAAAATTGTGATCGAAAAGTGGGAAGATGTCTAAACAAGAGGTTGAATTGTGGAGTCGGTTTGTAAAACGCGTACTCGTACAAAGTGTGAATGTAAGTAAGATCGCAATGCAATGAGGGTATGAGTGTGTTATTGTGAATACACTGGGATGTAAGTGGGCGCGCTGCATCGTGTGAATGATCTACGGATAAAATATCAGGTTGCTTGTATAACGAGACCTGAGTTGCATTGGATGGTTACTGAGTGAATGTGTGGACGGGCGAATAGAGGACAAGTTCTAGATAGACTGTTATAAAAGTTATAAGTTATAAAATTGAATTTCTCTTTGAATTCATTTTAATTTCTATTTTATTTCTCTTTTAATGTCTTGTCTTGTAAAGCACATTGAATTGCTTCTATGTATGAATTGTGCTATATAAATAAACTTGATTGATTGATTGACTTTTACATGTTCGCGTTGTCCCAACCCGCGTGCACAACGCGCTTCAAGTTATAATAAATAGATGTTTATCAATATTGTAAGCAAATTAATCTAACGCGGTGTTTAGCACCACTAACTACTTGGGGATTACACACAAATCAGTAAAAACGGGACATATAGCCTTAGTGTATGGTCCTTCTAACATTATGGAAACTATAATGCAATCATTCTGCAAAAGGCCTATGAATAGATATATATATTCAATTATAACCTCCGTTAATTTATTGCGCTATAGTTAAATCAAAATAAAATATTCATGGTCGTTCATTAAATCAGGGTTCATTAAATCAATCAAATGCAGACCTAGGCTACAACTTACCAAATTGTAGTCATCACTGCGGGGTCATTCTCATATCTGAAATAGCTCTTAATCAGCTGTCCACTTAAGAAAGACTTGCAGTTGTCAATTGGCACACGTCACAATAGCCGACGCTACCGCGGACCGAATACTAGTTCATTGTAAATATAATATATCTCTAATAATATACATAGCTTCATATGTAAATATCTTATTTGTATAGCTCGGAATTACATTACTTGCCCTTATAGGTGTCTGCTATCAATACATTCCCAGGGTAACTGTGGAACCTGAAGGCCCACATCGTAGTCAGATGCTGAAAATGTAGAAAAAGCAGGCTACCCTCTAAGGCAGGGGTGGGCAAATATCTTGGCTCGGGGGCCACATCAGGATTTTGAAACGAAATGGAGGGCCAAATTTGTTTTTGTAATTTTTTATCATAATTGATTTGGAGGCCAGAAAAGGGCAAAAGTTAATACATACATTACATATTTACAGTAGATCCCTTATAATGTGTAATTAGTTTAAATTCTGACTGAGATGTATAAGAATGGGCTGGTGAGTTGTTTTTTATTTCCTCTCAAAACAATTTCATTACATTCCGCGGGCCGGATGGGACAACCTCGCGGGCCGCATTTGGCCCTCGGGCCGTAGTTTGCCCACCCCTGCTCTAAGGTGTACATCGCAGATTACCCTATTATTGTAATAAACGTTTTAACTTAAGCTTTATTAATTTTCATATTTAATTATATGCATTGAGACTGTAAGCTGGACAGGATATGTTTTAGATATGTATTTCATTTTCATTCACATTATTACAGAACGGTCCGTTTGATATTTGAATGGAGCGTAATATTGTGTTTCTCTGCGTGTATGTGCGTTTGTGTGTGCATGCTGAATAATGTGTGTGTCTGTCAGACAGTGTCTGTGGTGCACATCTGAATGTGTGTGTGTGTGTACATTTATTTGAATATATGTTTCCAGACTTTGAATCAGATTCATTAACATCTCCAATGTGAAAGTTGTACTCTAATTTAGTAATCTCCTTATACTTTTCAAATGTTGTCATTAAATGTAACTTGCAAACAAGTAAAGTGTTTCCTTTATACATCTGTAAGACTGCGTTCTGTCTTGTCCTTGTACCTAGCATTGTCATCATGGTTGGGTGCATGAGGATGTACTGCACGCTCCGACAAGGGAGTCAGAATGTGCGGCGTCCCAGTTGACAGCAGGATTACCTCACTGTTTCAAATGGCCACAACCATAAAAAGCTATGCGAGGTAATAAAAACAATATTGTGTTTTAAATGGATGCCTTCTGTTAGGTGGCTGTCCCATCCAGCACTCTCTATCCACAGATACTCTTTATCATTATCTAGCACAACATGTTATAATGGTCTCTAAATCAGTTGGATCATTAAACGTTTAATTTACGATTAGATTAATAATTTTGTACTCTGGTGTTTGATGGTTCCTTTACATTGGGTATAATCGCATCCAACTGGAGAGTTTGAATCGACAAACGGAAGTATGTTAAGCATTGCTGGCTAGCATGCAATCTTCGTACTTTAAGCTAATGTTAAACGTATTAGAGGGCAGAAAAAAACGAATAATTATGATTATTAACGATTTAAAGAAGATTAAACATTGTGCACATTTAAATTCAAACAGTTTCATCATACGCTGTTTCTCAACGACGCAGCTGCTTTGTTTGGAACTTTCCTGCCGCCATCTTGGAAAAAAAACAGTCCCATTTGAGTCAACAAAGTTGACTCAACTCTTTCTCTCTATGGCTCTAGACACGGGTAACCAATGAGTTCATAGAGATGGGGACGTTTTTGGCTTTTTGTTGTATTGGCCTTACAACATTGGAATCATGTCAATGCAGTGAGGAATGAGAGGTTTGATTTAGTGGTTATTTATTTTTTGTCTCACCAACTTGTGCTGCTCATTGTCTCTGTGTGTGTGAGTGTTTTCCCCTGTCTTGTCAGAGGAAGTAACCTTCATTTGCATTCTACTGCATCCTGTACTTTTAAATAGTTAAGCCATTTAGAAAATAAATACATTTTTTGAAAGAGGAAGCACACAGCCAGTATGTGTTTGTTTGGGTCTGTTGTTTCTTCCTTTTTTTGAAAATGTGAAACTTCTACCTCACAAGCCATCTGTTGCAAAACTCCCTGTGAATTCCAGCATTTGTGTCATGGGAAGGTTGCTGTGAACAACACTAAGGAATCAGTGGAGTAAACAATGCTACTATAACCATCTGATTTATTCATCATTACACAACCCTGTTTCCAAGAATTTGGGACACTGTGTAAAATCGAAAGAAATACAGAATGCAATAGAGTGCAATCATTTCAACCCACATTTTAAAAATAGTACCAAGTCAACATATGAAATGTGGAAACTGAGAAAGGTTGTTGTGTGAAAACACATGCTCACTTTGAATATGGTCCCAGCAACACATGGTGGGACAGGGGCAACGACACATGCTGGGAAAGGGCCAACAAAAGACCTGAACAGTTGTGTAATTATTATTATTATTTTAAATAAATCTCCCAGCGTTTCAAATGTAATGCTACATCTACCATTGGTTTTAAATTTGACTAGAAGTTGTGAAACAAGCATTCCAATATTACTGCAGATATATTTTGAAAGTTGTCTGACTTTTTGATGCATAAATAATATTTTCTAAATTATTGTTTAAGCCAATGAATGGATGGATTTTGCAACCAAAGGGATTTTTGTCTGTCAGGAAACTACCAGAATCATACTGGCTACGTGAGTTTCCAAA
Source organism: Novumbra hubbsi (assembly GCA_016801125.1). Lineage (NCBI taxonomy): Eukaryota > Metazoa > Chordata > Actinopteri > Esociformes > Umbridae > Novumbra > Novumbra hubbsi. The sequence goes on along the minus strand of JACXGK010002482.1, from coordinate 28,609 downwards.
GGTGTCTGTTGAGGGACTTCCTACCAGAGGGGCTGGCTGTTCACGCGGTTGCTATAAAAGCCTACATCTCTTTCACTCTGCAAACTAGTGGATCTGATCACCACTATTCTACATTTCACTATGGAGGAGACCTATGTCAGGCATGTGGAATTGCTGGGCTTTGAGAAACGCTTCTTTCCCAGCCAGCACTATGTAAGTTTATGACCATGATTAGTAACAAACATGTTACCAACATGTCCACTAATAGTTAAGGCAATACTTGTAATTGATTTTCGGATAGATTCTTAGTTATGTCTATAAACCGAGAAGAGAAAGGCATAAGATATATTAGTTAACCTGACATATTTTTGATAATATATAGATTCCTATCTATTTGTAGATTTAGCCTGTCTATTCTTAACTGAGAAGAAAAAGGCATAAGATATATTAGTTAACATAACATATTTGGGATCATATATAGATTCCTAGTTATTTGTAGATTTCGTTTGTCTGTTCCTAACGGAGACGAGAAATGCGTAAGAAAAGATTACATATTTTTGATAATAATTTTATTCTTCAAAAAAGCTATTTCCATATGGATCGGTTCAGCATTTGATGACAGTTCTTCACACATCCGTTTGACTATTGTATCCTAAGGTCTACATGCTGATGGTGAAATGGAACAATCTATCTGAGAAGTTAATCTATAGAGGGTATCCAGAGATTTACACCTTTCACGTAAGTCTCTGCCTCACTGTTCTGGTAAAAAACGGGAAATCTAAAAAAGCAATGTATGTGTAGTAATAATAATAAATAAAATGTTATAGCGCCTTTCAAGATACCCCAGGTCACTGAACAATAAAATAAAACTAACAGGCTAAGCCATGGGAAAAGTTAGCCTGAACAACTCCGTCTTGAGACGATTTTTCAAAGGTTTGATAGAGTTGTGTGTTGCTGAAGGGAGAGAGTTCCACAGCACCACTGACAGCCCGATCCCCCATTGTATAAAGTCTAGTCTTTGGGACAGTGAGAAGTCCAGTGTTGGAGGAGCGTTTTTTTTTTATACAAAGCAGTAACTAAAAGCTTATAATAAGAATATGTCCATTTATAATGTGTCTGTGAAATAGAAATCCCTGAAGGAGATGTTCCCCATTGAAGCCGGAGACATCGATAAGAAAGACAGGATTATCCCAGGATTACCAGGTAAGGACATGCATCTGCCGTATAACTTCCTTTCCTCAATGATGGTGATGTGTGGTTAGTGTTCTGGTGGAAATGGTGGAGGTGCATCACAACGTTGTGGGGGCCACATACCATAGGTGCATGAGGACCGTTCCCATTATACAATTTACAAAGATTTTGTACACTTATGTGGAAAACAGATAAAAAAGCTAAGACGTGGTGTTGTGTCTTTTGCCCTGCTGCTTCATTTCAAAACAGAAGACATAGAGGAGTTGTTTGCACCTGCCTAAACGAATAACAGGCAGTGCCTTGTTCTGACTCAAAGGAAACACCTGCTGTGGCAATCCAGATGTGGCCATAGCACTTCCGTTTTTATAGAAACGCTATGAGGTTAACCATACCCTTGCATCTAATTGGTTTGAAAATATATAACATTTATTGAACGTCATTTGAATACATTTGCTGTACAGTTGAAAACTGTATTATGAAATAGTTTGTCAAACAATCCAGAACTTTCACTTCTGTCTGAATGCTACATAAAAATAGAAAGAAATGCTCACAGGACTTTCCCTCACAACATGTGTTTTAAGTTGTGTACATGAAATATGGGGAAGCAGAAGTTACAGACAAACCTCAAAGGACTATGAAATAACAGAATGTTCCCCTATGCATGTGTGTGCGTATACCTTACCAGTCAAACGTGTAGACCAAACCATTTAATTGAATTAGTAAGTGTGTCAAGACATTTGACAGGACTGTATTTTTGGGACAACTTTTAAGTGGGTGTACTTCTTTATTCACATGACTGTCGACACATAGGCCTTTTTGAAGGTCAGTGGAAGTTCAGTCACAAAACAACATGCCTCTGTGTGGGTGTTTTGCGGGAGAATGTTTATACATGGTGATCTTAGACATTCAATTCTTGATATCCTTTGTCTGCGTTTACAGGCTGCCCACTTTCATTTAAACCCCAGGCTTTCAATTGTGTTTCTTATCAGTGGAAAAGTCCACTTTTCAGGAAAAATAGCTTTTCAAGAAACGAACATTTATTTCAATGAATTATGCAGAAAAAAGACAGTTAGTGAAACGCCATGCATTGTCTTACCTTCACAATGATTGATTTTACCTTTATATATCCCCCCCTGCCAGTTGCCCAAATGTTGTGTCTTTTGCTCATGATACACAACAGGACAACAACAGGCTGTCACACCCACATGAAAATAGGATTATTACGCTGTCATAGCAACCACTGTTTTAGGCTAAAGTTAACAGACCTGATTTGACCTACCGCCGTTCCAAATGGAAGAACCGAAGGAGAGACGCAAGCAAGCTCACCTTGGAGATAGTTTGAGACCTTGTGTTGTGGCCTCAATCAAATATAGGAACAAGGCAATCTGACAACGAGGTCTCTGTCCATCCTGGCTTCAGTAAGTAGTGAGAAGTCAGGCATTTACATTGTGGGATAACGTAAACATGAAGCTCTTTTGTATTTGGGATCAAAATGAGAATGCCTGTCCGGAAGATAACCCAATATTTCACCTGCTCTAAAATATGCAGCTTGTTCTTCAGTGTCATGGGGGTGTTTTGCAACCAGTGATCAGCACGTAATGAACATTTCCATTACGGCAATATGTTTAGCCCAAAGCTTGGTTGTCTCGCCAGGCAATTGAAATGGACAATATAAGTGCGATATAAGTGCGCATTAAAACACACAAATAAATTCTTAATTGCTCCAACAAACTCAAATTTTGCGATAGCTATGGGAATTTCCGGCTGTTGCATTTCCCCTTAACTCCAGCAAGCTTACTAGTTACCATCAAGGAGGTGGGCACGTAACAATTGAATAAAATAAGACGGTCCATAAGCTTGGGCAAGGGATATTAAGGATCTGGCAGGATTCTGAATAGGCGTATGTCCTAAGATTTCCTAAGAATGTTTTCCAACCAAAAACTTTCTTTACTCAGCGCCAAAGTGGTTGGACAACCAAAGAAGTACAGAGACCAGGCAGAGCACTCTGGCTGAATACTGCCACTCTCTCCTGAACCTGCCCCCCAAGATTTCTCGGTGCCAGCTGGTACGCAGCTTATTCAAGGTCCGGCCGGAGGACGAGAACCCACCTGCTCAACACCCGTCAGTACCACTACACATCTGTGAACACACTGGCTGCACTCAGGCCTGTTTCTCAAGTGTGGTCTTATTCACTGCCCATCGTGGATTAAAAAGAATGACCGTATTGAGGAATATGGTGGACCTCCTGCCATGTACTTTATGTACAGTATGAACTAATCACATGCTTTTTAATTCATGAATAGAAGTGTACAAGTGCACACAACTGTAATATAGTTCCCTCCCCCTCCCAGATCTGTGAAAAGCACAACACTATGGACAAAACTATTTGGACAGATTGCTTACACCCAGCTGTGTCATGTATATGAATCACAAGGTTGGAAGGGAACAACTGTCTGAGATAAAACTCAATCTTTATGTTACATTTGCATTTGGGTTTGTTATGGTTTTGTAAGTGAGTATTTCATTTTCTCCCTGTAGGTTCAAAAGAAATGAGACGTTTGTGATGAAGGACCAGGCCAGAGGCAATACTTCAGGTAAGACCCTTTGCATTATCTTTACCGCTCATCACAATGTGTCGGTTCCTCCCCAAGTGGAATTGCTGGGTTTAGGGAAGTGAGAAGAGAAACAGTTACACAATGTCTGGTTTTGGACATCTATGTGACACTCATTTTTGATGACCACATTTTCATTGTTGGTTGAGCATTATAGAAAGAACTTGACTTTGTCAAGTCAAGTCTAGTGTGGGTGGCGGACCTAGTCCCAGCTGTTTCTTTCAAGTCTGAAATGTACATTTTTAATATTTAAAGGACAGTCAGTCTCCATACTTATTATTCTAGTCTTTTCTCGACGGTAAAAATCAGAGGGAGACAGGCAAAGTGGACATATTGTGAATTGAACAGTGGTCTCTGGAGCAAGGAGTGTTCCTACGACTCTGCACATTTAACCTACTTTTATTACTCACTAATACCTCTCAAGCTAAACTTGTCAGGCAATATAAAACGGCCAGGTTATTTCTTTTAAGGTTACAGGGATCAATATTTGGGAAAAGTCAGAGCTCAAGCAATATATATATATATATTCATTTTAAACTAGAAAATAAACGGTGCTGGACATCAACCATAGAGATTTGAGTGTAATTCTTTGGGTCATTGCAGATATTTCCGCCCCCATCATATTGGAAAGTTACAGAGTGATCGCTGACTACAGGAAGACCTCCAAGTATGAGATTGAACTGTGTACTGGAGACCTGGTGGAGATAGTAGAGAAGAAGCCAAACGGTGAGCAACAGCCAAACACAAACCCCACTGCTGTAATGCCTGTTTGGGGTCTTCTCAGAGGGCAGCTCTGTCGAGGCCTTCGCTTCAGTCTCTCTTTGTAAACTCAAATAAAGACAAGAATGGCCCGTGTGTTCTTATGATTCCCACAGACATTATAATGGAAAGTACATAGAAATTGCTCCTCCATTCATCTCTGTGGGTGTCCCTGATGAACCCTATTAGGACGTGTGGACAATACTGAAGAGGGCTAGGAGGAAGTGCATGGACAATGGACCAACACATGTTAATGTTCTCCTACAGGACGCTACTTTTTGAACGCATGTTTTCTGAGTTAACCTGACCTCCGACCCCTCTCCCGTGCCAGGTTGGTGGTTCTGCCAGTGTGAGCCCAAGCGGGGCTGGGCTCCGGCCTCCTACCTGGAGCCCCTGGATGGACCGGAGGAATCTGAAGACGCTGATCCAGACTATGCAGGCAGGTCTCGCTGTTCTCCATGAGTGATTGCTGGGTATTACAAGGAGGCCAATGCATCATTTCTAGAGGAGCACATATATATACTGTTGCATGGTTTAAAGTCCCATTGTTGCCAGAATTGTTCTGCACAGCAGGAAATGCAGTTGTAAAGCTTATTCAAGGTTTAAAATGCCTGAAGTTTTTATTTGCACTTCACTGTTTCAGGCTGATTTGGCCTAAAAAAGAAACATTTATGAAACCCTCAAATAAAATGTCCATTAATTGTATTCATTATAAATTGCCGATTACAGCATGATTTGGTTTTGTGAAAAAGAAAAATGTACATGCATTGGTGATATTTTGTTAGGTGGCACATACTGAATTGTTCAACCTAAAGCACTACTGCCAATGTAGCTCAGTTAGTTGAGTATGACACTTGCAACGCCAGGGTTGTGTGTTTGATTCCCACGTGGGGCCATTCACTAAAATATACCATGTACACACTCACTGCTGTAAGTTGCTCGTGATAATTGTGCCTGTTTGACTGAACAGGGGAACTCTACATAACTACTAAAGCCTACAAGGCTGCACTAGAAGATGAGCTGACTCTTGAGGAAGGGGAAACTATTGAGGTCATTCACAAGCTCCTGGATGGATGGTGGGTGGTCAGGTATGTAGGCTGATTCTGTTCTCTAGGCAACGTTTGCTGGATCAGTTGTAACTTTCAGCATTTGCTGCTGTTGTTCCATGTAGAGACATGTACACATGCTAAGCGTTTGTTTTGGGTGCACATCTCATCGGACAGGAAAGGAGAAGAGACGGGACACTTCCCCTCCATGTTTCTCCACAGAACTGGAGAGAAAAAAGAGATGGAACCAGAGGAGAATGTGATGAGAAGACAGACCCCCCCACCCAGAAGGTAGAACTGCAACCACAGTCACTTTTGAATCTCCATTAAAAAAAAAAATAAGGACCTCTATGATTTTAACCATCAGAGTCTGTGTTTGCGACCTGGTCTCACCTGGACAGATGAATTTGTAACAATTATTACATTAGGTAAAGCAATGTTGGGAGTAATAATCATTGGAATATGTAAACTATTTCACAAAAATGTCAGACAGCCGAATTCATGAGATATATTACTTTAGGTATTTGAATCTTAAAGACTGGGTCAAATAGATGGGTCATGTCTCAAAAATATTATGGCCTTGAGTTGATGTGGCAGGAACATCAATACTAATACACTAACAGAAACCCATATTACTAACAGCATCTCACCACAACATAACGTGTGTACCAAATCCATATCCAAGTATTTCTCTGAAATAATCACTAAATTAATCTCTCTTCAACGTTGAGGCTTTTGGTACAGGTGACTGATTAAAATGAGAGCAGAGTTCCTTCCACAGTGAGTCAGCAGGCATCGTCTTATTAGTACCAGATCACATCATCCTTCATTGGCCAATAAAACCCATTGACCCCCAAATTGTTTGGATCAAAGCGCAATTCCCTGTATCAACATCTTGAATGGTGCCTGGATACTGGTGATTGTCATACAAAATGGCACACCATTGGTTTACTGGTATGTCGGAAGATGGTATGTCGGAGGATGGTATGTCGGAGGATGGTATGTCGGAGGATGCTCCTCATGGGCTCCTGGAGAACTTGAGGACATTTTCAAGTAAAAATTCTAAAAAGTAGAAGCCTTTTTAAATCTCATATGCTTGGGTCCTGTTTTGCAGTCATAGTTTAAATTTAGGACTATTGATCTATTTGTTGTCCTAAACTAGGCTTAATCTGTGTAGGGTGAAATCGGACCTAATAACATTTTCTGCTATTTAGCAACATGTCTGTAACTGGGTGATCAAATTAAGATACATAATATTTTGATTCGTTCTTTTTAGGGCTGTAAAAGTTAAAGCATGTGATTAATTTAAAATACTTAATGCCGTTTATCGTCGTTTTTGTCGGCGTTAACTTATCTTTCATTTTTGACCCTCATAGCCATGCATAGTTAGAGGCGGGAGCTGTCAGAATCGCACGCACTTACTCTTTAATGGTACCTTTATTGGCAGACTTTTTCAATATATAATTGGAGAGTATGCGTTCGTGTTTACGCGTCACCTATTTAACAATAACAGCCTAAAAACGCGTTAGTAGGCTGCACATCAGCTAGTAGAATGGATGTGAGGAAACTGTAATACCACTGTGCGTCGCGCTCCCCAGTCTTACTCCAAATACCCGTCCAACGGGAATGTTAGCGTTGTCACACCTGACTCCGTTACGTGAATCCACCTACCGTACCAACACTTATGCTTGTTGCACGGTAAGTTGTCATTAATCAATGTTTTTTTAAGATAAACATGAATGTTTAAACCAAAGCATTTTCTAATAGTGGATTTAACAAAAAACGCCTGTGCTCTGTCAGCTCTGCACGAGGGGCTGATACGTGTTTTATACAGTAGCCTAAAGTAACTGTTATTGTCTTTGGTGCGTTAATGAAGAGAACAATATATGATGGAAGAACTATGACCATGATCATAGACCAGCAACATTCTATTTAGATTTACATGGGCTGCATTTAGATGTGGTCAGTTATTGTGGTAAGTTATTGCCTGATATTGTATGTATATTAAAAAACGTCAGGGCTGTGACAACTTGCATTTTTTTAATTCCAGTTCGAGCACATTCTGTAGTCTTCTATGCAAACCACTGCTTTTTAAACAGAAAAGGGTGTATTAAGGGCAAAAACTACAAAAAACATTATAAAATTACGATTAACAACAGGAGATTCGATTAATCACGATTAAATACTTGAATCGTTGGACAGCCAGGGGCCAACTGCACATTTGCTGAGGGGTATGCAAGATCAATGTTGGCGCCCCCAGACCCCCACCCCACCTCCCCATCATTTAAAATGCTAAACAAAGTGAAATAAAAATGTTTCAATCCATAATTTTCTAACAAATAAGATTCAGATGTTTTGTAACGTTATATGAAAGCTTTTCAAATAATTATTACATACCACATACCACATGTTTGCGCCTCTGTGGACAGCACTACACTATTCATAAATATACTTTTTTTGGGGGTTTAATTTTCTACATAACCTGTTTTTCTTTTAGGTCCACAATCCGAAATGCTCAAAGTATTCATGGCAAAAGACGGCAGCACATCAGCCAAGACACTTACCGCAGGAACAGTCGCCGCTTCCTTCAGCAGAAGGGAAGCCGTCCCAGGCTGAACTCCAAGGCCTCCACACAGTCCCCCCTGCAAGAGAGGAAGAATAGAGGTACACTATTTGAATACAGGAAGCTGTGTTCATACAGTATCTTATTTGTAGAGCAGATTTTTCTTACATTTGTTATCTTTAAAAGATTTATTTATCTTCCCCCAGAATGGACAGCAGAACTATTCAGGAATTTTAACATATCTTTTTTTGTTGTTCAAAAACTGGCCACCTGGCCATCTAAACCTCTAAATAGAAGTTTTGGAATCAGGCAAAAATCTTTTCAAATTGTATGTTTAACCTTTTAACAACTGACAACAGTTGGTAATAAATGGCCTTGACGATTCTTTGCAGATTAAATCTAGCTTGGTTTACTGTGTATTTTTGTTTTTTCAGACAACATCCCTGAGCCACTGGACCCAAGTCAGGGGGGTGAGCTGAACAAAGAGACTCCCCTCATCCCCCCTCGACCGAGTCCTGAACTCATCATGGAACGCTGCACAGAGAACACCCGCAAGAAAGTCAGCATCCGCAAGTCAAGTTGAACTGCGCTCTGAGCTTTTAAATGTTTGGATCTGGTTCTGTGTTGACAATTAAAAAGATATGCTAAATGCAAGCTGAACTGTAGATAAAGCTAACTGTAAGTGCTATAAGTTAGGTTTTTCATCCAACTGAAACAAAAAGCTGTCGTGAAAATATTCTAAAACCTGCATGAAGAAGCTATGAAATTCCCAAACTGAATTTTTAAAAGCAGTTTGTGATGCATTGCACGTAAAAGGTATTTAAACCATTATAATGACATGTTGTAATCATCATTTTGTCTATTAGGTGTTATTTTATATGATATAATTATATAAAACACATCTATTTCTAATCATCTGTCTGACCCAGATTAATGGTCATTGATCTATTATAATCAGATCAGATTTATTTGGACGAAACTCAAATGCCAACTGGTCTTCATAATTAGTTACCATCAGACCTGTGGTGACATTTGTATTCAGATATTTACTTACATAAAAAGGTTAGATGGAAAACCTGCTAGAGAAGGCATCTTCCGTTCTGTTCTGTATATTACTACTGAGGAATTGCTAACTGCATAGTAACAAAAGTAGCAAAGAAAAACAGTGAAATATTAATGTTATAATTAATTATGTATATTACCTCTTAGATTGTTAATGTTATGTATTGGCCTGTGAGAGGCTTCAAAGCCACATGTTGGTTACATATTGCAAGGATAAAATATATATTTTTTAATTATTCCAAACTAAATTGGTTAGGATTTTTTACTAAAATGTCTATAGAATCCAACATTATTTTGCTTTGGAGGATTGCCATCATATTGTCCAAAACATCTCCCCCAAGCAGCTATTAAGGAACCAATATGTATGTCTCCAAAACATCTCCCCCAAGCAGCTATCAAGGAACCAATATGTATGTCTCCAAAACAATTAACTGATGATGGTATTATTGGTTTAAATGCAACATTATATTACTGTATTTAAGTGTCCCTTTTCTCACTGTTACTTTTTTGGTGCATTGTTACAAATACAGAAATAATGTAGAAATATATATACAGTATTAGTAAAAAGATTGGACATACTTACACATTGGTTAAGTTTCCAGACTTTCAACTGGAGAAAAAACCGTGATACAATGTTGCACTTGAATGGGTAAGTGCATCCAAACTTTTGGCTGGCACGGTGTATTTTTTAATTAATGTGTGCTCAGTTGTGTTGGTGAAGCATAGCCTAGTTATTTATTAGAATTGAGCTATTTATAACCTACAAAATAAAGATTTTGACTCTGCCGTTGCATATTTATCTTGTCTGTTTAAGCTCTGTGTTCTAATTATGATTCCTGCCAAGTTTCACTGACTACATATAGCAAAGCGTTAAAACAAGTTTTGGGGTTTCTGTGTATTGTAACATATGGTCTGTTTAGATTATAATGGTCTGGTTAACCCAAGAGTCAGTAGTAGGAACAATGACAAAGCATCCTTTTAACCCTGTTGCTGTTAAATAGCTGAGAGATTGGGCTTGTGTTTGGGGGGATAGTGTTTAACACTTAAATTCGTAGAGATATGGATGCCAAGATTGACCATCCATAATATCATTCAAAGTTTTCCCTGTATCGAGGATATTTTTAATGATGTAAAATGCTTGTTTACATTTATTTTGATTATAAACGTTCTAGTGAAATAGACTTGTGGGTTCTGGTGGGGCACATACGTTTACCTTGCATGCAATATTTTGCAATGCCAAACTGTTATCTAATTGGGATTAATTGGTTCTGTGTAAATCTTTTTTATCTTTTTGAGTAATGTCTCCTTTGGAACAATATCTATTGTGTAAATACTTAATTAAGTGCAGGATTTATTAGTCTGCTGATGTTCACATAATAAATTGTAATGAACTAGGATTCAGAATGTACTTCCTGGATGTAATCTCCAGTCCAGCAGGTGGCGGAGTGACCCTATACTGAGCCGTTCTACGCCGTGTCAAAGTTGAAAGTGTAGATGGTGTAACTGTCATGGCGACTCCTGTCAGAAATCCATAACATACTTGTCTGTGCGGGCACATGGCATCAGAAAGAAGAGACTTGTCGATATCTTCTCAGGATAAGAGTCATGCTTTGTCTGCTGGGAATCGTTTATGTACTAAGTCAAAATAAGTGACATAAGGATCCCCAAATTATCTGACGCCTGTCAAAAGAAATGGCATTGGAAACGCATACCATCAATGTCACACTAAAGAAAATTGTTGCTTGATTTTACCAGGTTATAAAGAATTACACAGTTCGTATCGTCAAGAGTACTTTACAGGTAAGAGCATTCAGTGACTTAACTACAGAATTGCTGCTTTTACTGCAAAACGTTATTAGGGCTGGTGTATCTAGCTAGCTGGTTAAGGTATGATGTACGTAAATACAGTATTGCTCCCACTTTACAAAATGCTATTAGTCTGCAAAAAGGTCGGTGTTAGCTGTTTTGTAAACGTCTGAATCAAATGACGTACAATATATATTTACATATTTGTCATCTTGTGCGGTTGTCGAAACACGGCCTGTCACACACCCAGTATACAAAACAAAGATCTACATAAGCCACATGCAGGAGCTTTTGGAACTGGTAATATTTTTACTGCATGAACAGACTTATAACAGTTGAGTATGTTCATGTTGCCCCTGTTTAATGTTTAGCTAATTGGTCACAGTAAAGGTGCCTGATTTCTGACCCCAACATCATTTTTGTTTCTCCACCCGGTTAAACTAAATTTCCTCTCATTAATTTGCACATTTTGTCTGTTTAATATTTCCTCAGGTGATTGAGATGTCATTGGTGTGCATACGATTGTTTGCCCGACACAGATTAGCGCTTGGGGTTCGGGCATATGCAACCCCCACCAGTGCCCCCAGGTCTCGAGAGCAAAAGAAGGACTTTCCTGTGTTTCAGTACGTCGGGAAGCAGAGAAAGCCCAACCACAAGGTGTTCGTTTGGGGTTTTAGCTACACAGGAGCCCTTGGCATCCCCAGCTTTGTAGTTCCAGACAGTGGCAGGAAAAAACCTCGGAAATACCAACTTACTCCTTACCGCCTGGAGACAGAGCAGCAGGTAATGTCTCCACAGAAAAAGGCTTAACTGACACTATTGACATATCATAATACATTTTGTTAAAAACTTTTTTCTTTCGTTTTATGTTGGTCTTGAGAAAATCTGGGTTTGCATTAAATGCATTCAGACTTTAAAGCTTATTAAGGTCATCATGAGCACTGAATTTGTAAAATTTGATGTTTCTGAGCTAAAGCAAACATGGGTTTTAAGGGTTGCTGGAGTTGACACTGATTGCCTGGTGTACGTAAACTGAACAGTTGGACATGTACAATGCGCTTTTTTGCTGCTCACCCCTGGCAAATAAAATTCACCGGCCTTTAGCGGGAGCTGTCAGGATTGCAACACGCTACTACCTGTGTTGTTGTTTTTCCAGTAACTTTATTGGCGGTTGCCTTGTTCTGAGCGCTACCACCGCAGGCGGATAAAACGCGCGCTAGAGATTCCTCACACTGAGGCAGCATTTATTGTTATTGGCGACTTCAATATGGCAAATATAAGAATTGTTCTGCCGAAATACCACCGGCACATTAACTTTCCTGGGGAACACCCACTTGACCATTGGTATTCACAAATGCGGAACAGCAACCAACCCCTCCCCCGCATCACACCTCCATATACCCCAACCTATAGACAACATCTAAAAGCATTTTTAACTGAATTAACAGTGTTGAAACACACATTTTGCTATGTGAGAATGTGATTTCAAATAAATGGTCTATAATATTTGCAGCAAAGCGAGAGGTGAAACGGCGCAATGTCCAGGAAAATGTACAAAAGTTGTGTGTAATAAATCATTCTTATAACGCACAGCTTGCCATATGCTTATTGTCCTGCAATCCAGAGTGAACCCATGTATCTCTTTCACTAGATTTTAGCTTTACAAGTACAGTTTTTGGGGCTTACTTTAACTGTTTGCTAAACAATTTATGGAATTCTAGGTTGGGACAACACACATGTGAACTGTCTGGTGATGTCACAGGGAGTTTTAGAATCTGATGGAATCCCTTTTAAGTCAATAAGGTTCCAAAAGTGTAAACCGTGTCAACCAATTTTAGAGAACCACGTCATACCAGACAATTCTGTACATTATTTGAACGGCATCTGTATCTTAAAACATGCGAGTGAAGCAGCGGCTCAAAGTTGTGAAGTAGCTGGGGCTTGCTTTAACTGATTAAAAATAAAGTTTAAGATTTTGAGGTTGGGATAGATTTTAATGCTAAATAATTTCAAGTGGTCGAAATTGTTTTACTTCGGAAAGTGGGTAATGAATTAGTTTACGAAGCAGCTCTCTGTTTTGTGGTGACGTGGGTGTAACCTTTGTGAAATGGCAAGGAAGTTAGGGTTGTGCATTTCAGTCAGTGTTTTCACTCTGAGATTTTGAATTAGTTGTTTCATTTGTTCTGTCCGTGCAGAAGCAATGTTAACTGCACTTTGTGGTTAGCTGCTGTCAATGTGTTTCTTCGAACTACTAGTTCAATTCCATTGTGGGGCAGTCGACAAGTGGAGCAAACTGTTACATTAACAGGGTGGTTGTGATACCATCTCCTCATCCGTTGTATGACTTTGTTTTTGTCCCCGTCCTCAGATCTCCTCTGCAGCTTGTGGGTATGGCTTCACTCTTCTCTCCTCCTCTACCAAGGATGTCACCAAGCTGTGGGGCATGGGCCTCAACAGTGACTCTCAACTGGGCTTCCAACGAACCCAGCATGACCGGCGTATGACGCTCACTCTTTTATTAGACCCGTCTCTCATGACAAGTACTCTGCCCTCCACATTGCAATGAAGGAAATGTACTCAAAATCCAAATCTTTACAGTATATATGTGATTTGTGGAGAATCACGTGCTGTTCCAACTGGTGTGAACTTCCTCACTGCAGCTCATAATGTCTGTAGTGTGGTAGTGTGGGGAGGGTATGGCCCCCACCCGTATGCACTCCCAACAATGTCTGGGCATGCTCCTGATGAGATGATAGATGGTGTCCTCCTCCCAGACTTTGGTCAGGCGGTTAGTGAGCTCCAGGACAGTCTGTGGCGCTATTTTTGAGATGCACTGATAAATAACAACACAGAGGTTCTCAAATGTATTCAAGTTTGGGGAAGGTGAGGGTCAGTCAATTGTATCAATCAATGCCTTGGTCCTCCAGGAACTGCCTACACACTCTGGCCACATGAGGCTAGGCGTTGTCCTGCACCAGGAGGAACCCAGGACCCGTCATGCCGGTTGATGTAGGTCTTTTTGTTGGGCTCCGGCAATGCTCCTTCTGTTCCTCACAAAGGAGCAGATACTGGTCCTGCTACTGGGTTGATGCCCTTTCACGGTTTTGTCCAGTTTTCCTCATGTAATGACTTGTCTCCTAGTATCTCCTCTATGCTCTTGAGACTGTACTGGGTGCCACCACACACCTTGTGATGGCACCAGCTGGAACAGCTGGACTACCTGTGCAACCTGAATGGGTTGCAGGTACCAGTTACCAGTAGTGAAAAGGACACTTGAAAAACGCCAAAAGAAGAATTAGTCAGGATGATAAGGAGAGTGCAGTTGTCTGGCCACCACCTGCAAAACCATTCCCTTTTTTGGGGGTTGTCTTGCTGCTCTAGTGCACCACTTTAATTTGCACCAAAACATGTGACACTGATCCACAATGGCTTCCTAACTAGCCATATTGATATGCATGCAATCTTTTTGTTCTAATCTTTCTAGATAAGAGCTATGACTATGTGCTGGAGCCCTCCCCGGTCCTTCTACCACTGGCCAGACCCCAGGAGACCAGGGTGATGCAGGTGGCGTGTGGCCGTGCCCACTCCCTGGTGCTGACGGACTTAGAAGGAGGTAGGAGACAACACACACGGGGGGGGGTTCCTCGCTCAAAATCCCAGTAAAACTGTTAAAATCTAATAATTACCTAATGCTATGAGTCTGTTGAACATTTCGGCAGTCGGTTGTCTACAAGTGGAGCAGAGGCATGGAGAATACAAAAATATACACTTTTCGGGAAACGCTGGGTCTTTGTCCAGTAGAATAAGGGTATTGAGAAGGGTGCACCATAGCCTTGAAATAACTGAAACCGGGGCTTTTTCGGATGCAGTATCAGAGCACTGCATTGCAGCTGAAAAGTGTCATTATAATCTTTGCTGTAAACATGCCGTCGGTCCTGTTTTGGGCTCCATGTTCCACACTGTTGTTAGTCTAACCCCTGGTACCCTTCCCACGCGCTTCATGTCTCTCTCTCTCCCACGTCAGTGTTTAGTCTGGGGAACAATGCCTATGGCCAGTGTGGGAGAAAGATTGTTCAAGATGAGATCTACAGGTATGACACACACAGGCTGCTATGAATCATTTACGCCCCCTGCAATAAGTAACGATTCATCTCGTCACACTCAAAAGATGCAAAATGCGGAGGAACGTGTGCTTTTCTGTTGCGCAACACTGCCCGGTATGTGTTGTGTCATGCTAATGACTCGTCCTGTCCAATCCGTGCAGAGTGAAAATGTGTTCACTCTTCAGTAGTGTCAGACGCCGCTAACAGTCATATCGCTTGTTGAACAGCAGTCTAAATAAAAACCAGTGTTCCAGCGTATGTAATCAAGCATCTCAAACTAGGGTTGCTGTCTTGGGGAATCTTATGGATCACAACTAATATATTCTCTTGTGGACGATAACTAAGTATTACCTAAACATAACTTTAAACATAGCATAAATTATAGTGCTTTAAATCAGAGTTTTGTGTTTTTATTTGTATTATTGGGAAATGTTGCATCTAGTGAACGATTCACTCTCTTCTGTCCATTGCAGTGCCAGTGACAAAATTCACAAGATGGATGGTTTTGACAGCCCAGTGATTCAGGTGTGTTCAGTTTCTTCCGTGGGGCATTGCAACACCTCAGCCATCACTGTGCACCACCTAAAGAGGTGGTGTTCTCAAAAGCAGTTTGCATTGGGGTAGATCCTGGATCTGTTCACAGGGCTGTACCTCACCTCTTAGCAAAGAATGCACAGTGTGGCTGAATGCTATTTGTGAGTGAGGGTAACGGTGCCATGTCTCGCCTGTAGGTGGTGTGTGGGCAGGACCACAGTCTGTTCCTGACTGAGAACGGCCAGGTGTACGCCTGTGGCTGGGGGGCTGATGGACAGACAGGTTGGTTTCTACACACATTCATTACCTGGGTGTAAGGGAATTCTACTGCGAGGACGGTAGTACATGTTTGTATTTAGACTAATACAGCACCAGGGTACCCTAAAGTTCCAACACCAGGGTACCCCACGGTATCCTTCCTGACTGGTTCTTCTCTTGTTTTGCATTATTTTCTTGTCACTGCTGGTAGCATGAGGCAGAGCACGGGTCCTATTAGAGGACATCGGTCCCTCATGCCTCCCTCGTGAATTTACAGGTGGGTCAGAAACACGCGCACCAGTAGCGAGCTGTAGGCCATTTTGTAGGGAGGCCTCCGGCTGTGCTCCTCCTGTTCCTGCTGGTACCGCCTCATGGTACCAGTAGTGACACGGACACTAGCAAAAACTACAGAAGAATCAGTCATGAATGACAAGGAGAGAGAAATTGTATGTTGTCACCACCTGCAAAACCATTCCCTTTTTGGGGGTTGTCTTGCTGTGGCCTCTCCAGTGCACCTCTAGTTACTTTCATTTGCACTAAAACTAGTGACATTAATCCACAACTGGACAGATTGGTATCCATGACGTTTAATTGACTTGGTGTAATACTCTGATTACATGTTCCCTTAATTTTATTTGAGCAGTGTTGTTTTCACTGGTAGTCTACTCATACTTGCAGTACTATTCCCCCCACCCTTAAACAACACCCCCAGACAGTCCTTTTCTGGTCTCATCTTGTCGTCATTAGATGCTGAATTCTACACAGTCCTCCTTTAAGATTAACGCACAAACTCTACGTTTTTCTGAACGAACTGTGTTAATTTATTTAATTGTAGAATGTCACATGGAAGACGGCCTGGTCAACAGATGCAAGGTCAACTCTCACACTTGACTGTTTAAGAATAAATAAAAATCCCTTGTACTTGCCGCAGGTTTGGGCCACCACAACATGTGTGACAGGCCGGTGGCTCTGGGAGGGGACCTTGCAGGGGTGAAGGTGCAGCAGGTGACCACCTATGGAGACTGCAGCCTGGCCGTGTCCCAGGACGGCCAACTCTATGGCTGGGGAAACTCAGAGTACCTACAGCTGTCTTCAGTCACTGAGGCCACCCAGGTAAAGAGACAACGGCAAACATGACACATGTTTAGGTTACGGTTGGGTTTCAGTCGTACGTGGTTGCGAGACTAGATTGTAGTCATGTTTTTTATCACATTGATATGTGAGTGGAATAGAAGGGTGAATGCGCTGCAGCATTTAGGCTAGTTCCCGAGGCTACTTGATATGTACCCTTGACTAAAGCGTGGAGGTCTACTTGTAGATAAACCTCCTGCAGCAGTTTGAACCGTCTGTCGGGGGTCAACTGCCAGGCATTGTACTCGATCCCTCCCACCCCACTGTTCCTTAAAGACTCCCCCCGGCAGGAGGAAGGCAACAGGTCAATCAGGAGCAAGGAGAAACACACCACTTCAACGGTGTGTTTTCACAGCCTGTGGCCCCTCAGCAACCAGACATGAATGTGACTAAGCTTGCAACATCAAGCCACTTCAGAACTGCTAACCACACAACTACTATGCACCCAAAGCTCTGCACTCCTGCCTGTATCTAAATGAAACATGAAAAAAATAAATGTATACGTCTACTGTAAGTTAATGCATAGAATATACTCACCGCCCTTTTTAAGGTTCAAAATGTTTTTGTTGACAGTTATTGTGTAGATTTGATGTGTTTTTTCCTTATACGCGCTCTAACACAAGCAGCTTGACGGCATGTGTCAATGTACAGATAAAGGCTATTCAGATATGTTCCAATGCAGTATTTAGAGGTGGCCATTTACCCAGATACAGACTTCCTGTTCCCCTTTGTTCAGATTAACTCCCCTCGACTCCTTCCTTTGGAGGGGGTGGGCAAGGTTACCCAGGCGGCCAGTGGAGGTACACAGGTGGCCATTCTGAATGGTAAGTACCGCCCCCGGTTCCATTACAACTGAGCCGCCTATTGCTTTCTTACCACACTGGGAATGTGAACAATAAATGGTAAAAGTGCCAGTGACTCAATAGGAAGGATAAGAGCATGTTTTTAAAACGAAGTCCCTTAAGATCATTGAACATTGAGTGGGATGTATCGAGCAAAATGAAAGTTAGCGGTGAGATAATGCCCCAATCTTCTTAACTACTAGCATCGCTGGACTGTCTTGCATAGCATAAACTTGCCCAAGGAAGGAAATAGATCTGTCCTTTGAAAAGATGATGTCAACGTGGTGCCTGAATGCCGTGTTTGTCTTTGCAGAGAGAGGAGAGGTGTTTGTTTGGGGATATGGCATTCTTGGAAAGGGACCGAATCTCTCTGAATCCCAAACCCCGGAGCTGGTGCCTCTTACGTTGTTTGGTCGTTCTGAGTTTAACCCCACAGTGACCGTGAGCCGTGTCCGCTGTGGTCTCAACCATTTTGCTGCTGTTACAGGTGGGTTTGGGGGAGGATTTTCAGTGTGTGGAATTGGGAGACACATGACCGTGACTAAATGTCTTCAATTGGCCTAGTATGAACGTATTGTCAGTTCAAGCCATTGCAAAGGTATTTGGATGAACTCACGAGTGTCGTTCAACCATAATAGCTACTAGACAGGGTTGCTTGATGAAGCTTGTTGTCTTGCAGATCGGGGGGAGCTCTTTGTTTGGGGGAAAAATGTGAGAGGATGTCTCGGTATTGGAAAGAAAGAAGACCAGTTCTTCCCGTGGCGGGTGAGACACAAGCATGTTTTTACTTACCAACTTTCTTTGTTGATATTTTAAATGTTATGCAAATTGTGTTTCATTCAACTAACTTGGTGATGGTCGAACTTGGTTAGAGGGGAATTACATTTAAAACTTAAAACTGATAGTATGAGCTTACTGCTCATACTAGATTTGCACAAAAATGTTAAAATGTTAAATCAACCCATCCCTCATATGACGTAGATATGATTTCCCCATACCATATGTCGAGGTAAATCCTTGAAGAGAATGTGAAGTCGAGTTCAATCTACTACTCTACGCTCTGGAAACATTGATTTTAAAGTACATTATCCCTTCTTAGGATACCTGTTAAACAATTAATAAAGCAACCAGTATGCCCATACATACATCACATGGTAATGTGTTCTCCGTATCCCAGGTGACGGTGCCGGGACGTGTGGTGGACGTGGCATGCGGAGTGGACCACATGGTGGCGCTGGTCAAGTCCGTCATCTGAGCCCCTCCAGTTAGTATGCCCAGTTGGTCCTCCCACCTCCATTACATCACTGAGGGAGACTTGGCCCTGGTTGCCTAGCACCCCCCTAGCCACCAATGGCTGGGAGCCCAGAATCACATGTTCTCAGTGGGTAGTAGAGGTCCTGTGGACTGGGCAGAGTTGTAAGCTGTAGCCGGCTCCCTGTCTCTCCAGTCAGATCGGCTGGTATGATGTAAATACGGGGTTAACATGCACCAGTGGTCAGGCACTAACCTGTCTACAGTTCAGGTCTGGCACCAGTCATCAGGCACTAACCTGTCTACAGTTCAGGTCTGGCACCAGTCATCAGGCACTAACCTGTCTACAGTACAGGTCTGGCACCAGTCATCAGGCACTAACCTCTCTACAGTTCAGGTCTGGCACCAGTCATCAGGCACTTGTGTTGGATGACGTGGAATAGCGCCTGTTGGCTTAAGGATGTGTTGGTTGTTGTTCAAATGCTTCAAATGGTTTGTCGGACCTTCAATGTGATGGGCATTTGTCTTTGCTGTTTACTTTTATTTCCCATTGCATTTATTTACATTGCAAGATTGCCAAGTATATTGTATGTAAATTAATAGCTCTGTTCACACAAGTCTGGATTGAAGCCAGGATTCAATGTCATCACATTTCTGGTCATGCATATGTAAAGTTACAGTTTCTGATCGGACATTAACTTATTTAAATGTTCCTGCGTTATCAGAGACTGGATTCTCGGTAAACGCAGTGTGTCGTGTTAATCAGAAAAGCCCAATGTAATGCTTAATCGATACAAATACCAGCTCCTATTCTGATGAACGTCCATAATCCGCCTGCTCCATTATTGCTTTCAGTAAAGACAACGTGGGTGAACTCACCCAGGACACACCCAAAGCGTTTGTCGGCTAAAGTAGGCCTATAGCTTGTCGCCATCGGGGTGAACACCTACCATTGTTTAGGGTGATAACATTAGGATCCCCGTCTGTACTACTTACCGGACTTCTAAGGCCAATGGAAAATGTAAATAAGAATGCCAAAGAGGACACTGCTGTTTACCTTTTTGAAATGCACCTTATGGATTTGTGTTTGTAAGGTGTATTTTCACAGTTTAAATAATACAGACCTTCTACAACGCTTCTCAGTGTCTTTTCTTCAGGCTGTGGTTTCAGCTTTATTACGTTTGCAGTTAAGATGAGGGTCTGGGGTAAAGGTACAACCAATAGGTGTGACTGAACGTTCTGCCGCACTTATCAAGTATAGAATACAAGCTTTATTTGTAATATCAATGACAAACCACAATGTTATTGCACTGCAAGACGCCTTTGCAAACAAATGGGTACAATTCGGCTGGGATCCTGCATTTGTGATAAATGCTCAATCTCTTCCTAATCAGTAAATAACCTCAACATTTCAATTGTGCTAGGGCACTTAACTCCAGCGCGACTGATTGAATTGAGATTTTAACGGAAATTACATTTCAAATATGTACAGTGGGCAGTGCGGTTGAAAATGACTCATTTTGAAAGAGTATGATTTGCGAAAATATTTTAAAATAGAACACATAGGATTGAAAACTATTGATGCTACCGCCGAAGCAAAATTTGTTTTAATCAGCCCCTTAAGCTAACTAGCATGTAGCAATACCTACATGGCCTTCTCACCCACTTACAAAAGTCAAGTGCAGTGCGATGTGGGTTGGTTGTGGTTTAATTGAAACCCATCTTGTGTCTATAGGGCGACAAAGTAAAGATTCTCTGCTGCATTCTTCTCCATCACATGTGTCTTTAAAGGTAAACATAACGACAAATATCTACACGTTTTCTACGTTCATAAATCGCTTGAAGTAATTGTTGTTGGACTAACTCTCTATGCACGCAACGCCCCAGCCCAGTTGATTGTGGTACATGCCATATACATTTTGCGATAAATGTCGCAGGTTTCAACGTGTACGTTTTCTCCAAATACGGCTCGCATGCACAAGCCAACTGTGTTTCCTGTCAAATCCTTTTAAGTGGGCGGAGAGCAATATAACCTGATGACGCTGATCTCACACTAGCCCCCGACCCAGCTCTCCCTGAAAGAGTTGCGTGTGTAAAAAAACTGTCCAACAGTTACTTAAAGAGATGAATTAACTCATAAACAAATTATTTTTCCTTTTTAGGAATCACATTTCCCTTGATACTTGAAATATAAAGTACATTATAAGTAATAGGAATGATTCTGACCCACACTTCTTTCCTGCAGTATAAAGGAAATAGGTGAATGGCTCGATACAGCAGCTTCCAATTGTGCATAGGAGTATACATTCCAGCCCATATTAAATCAGTGTTAATTAACCAATTATGTTGATGACACAAGTTCCTGGCAGAATTCATTTATCTAAATAATTAGAATGATGGTGAGATGATGAAATTATTCTCATTAATTTCATTATTTCTGATATGGTTTGAATTCGAATATGCAGTTGTTCTAAAGAACACAGATGATTGGCGAGGGGCTTTCAGAACCAAACACTACGAAATGAAAACAATATTTATTGTTTTTAATCAGAAGAGAACCGGTTTCTGCTTATCAAGGCTAACCAAAAAAGCTTTTACTTGGTGTTGAGGGAGGGGGGGACGACAACAATGCTTTAAGACAAAGTCTCCACTTCAAGACAATCCTTCTAGGGTAAATTGGTTTTCCCCATCTTCACATCAGTACAGCAGATCAGTAGGATGGAGCTTTTATTAAAGTGCAGACTGGGTCATGGGGAGAGGGTTTGCAGGGCTGGTTCCAAGACCCACAACTGCAACAAACATTCACAGACAATAGATGACAAATAAAACTTTGTTCACACTGTAGGCCTTAATGCTCAGATGTTTTGGGTTCAGTCTGACGGTCCAAACCGCAAGTTAGGTGTCCAAATCAGATGTGTGTTCAGACCCTGCAGTTATTAGGGGTGTGTGTGTGTTCAGTGTGGAGGTAATGAAGTTACGTACCAAGCTAAGGTGATAATGCATGTTTTTCTAAATGTTAAGTCACTGTTTAAGTATCTTAAAACCCTCAAAGGTTAAGATGATACAACTTTCTGCCAACCTTGTTGGCTAACCACATCATCAGCAAAAAAAGTGCGCTTGCCAATTTGTCATTGTGTTTTGAAGTAAAATATTTGAATTAGATCTGACAAGAAATGTTTCAGTCACTTCCAGCTGCCAGTGTGAACAAGGCTTAAACCCCCCATCACATTTCCTACAAGCTAGCTTTCCTAGAGTTATAATAGCAGTTTGTAGTAAAGAACTAGTTTAGAGTCCGGCAGGGTGTGGCACTGAATGCAAAACCATAATCTAGTTCTGAAACGTCCAAAACTACACGAAAACGAGGTTATACGTAGCAAACTAGACTGTTGTTCATATGAAGTCCGATTAACCAATGGCTCCGTGATAAGTCAGTACATGTAATCTAACGCTCATCACCAGAACACAAAGCACCCTTCACCTGTGTCTACATTTCCCATCTGACAAACCTGATACATCTGATCACAGGTAGAGGACCAGTGACATACCTCCATTCTCAAGGTACCTGCAGTCTATTCAATGGTCCTCAGCTAAATTGCCTTTCAAAGAGAACTCCAGCCCAAAATGGATTACTCTGCAAAATGTCCATAACATGATAGTTGAATCAGGACTTGACATTAAAAGCCTATTTAATAACTTGTCAAAGGAAAACCAGTCACCACCAATGGCAAGTCAGAAATATCACTGAAGTGCGCGCGCACGCACACACACACACACACACACACACACTCAGAGCATTAGACAAGGCATTGGTATAGGCCTTTTAAACACCTTGGCACTAAAAACAATAATGGAAATATTGGTAATAGGTGGAGAGGACTTTGTTAGACGAGGACTGGCAACTAATCCGGTGTGGTTGTTATGGTGAGAGCAGCTTGTGAGAAACAACGTGAGGTTAGAAAGGGATGTTTGGTGTACTCAGCATCAGTGTAGGTGTGTGTCACATGGAAAAGGTGGCGATCGCTGCTTTGCAGCGTCTTGGGCTGGTGTCGAAGGAAATGGCCCAAACTTAGTAAGCTGCGTTGCCATGGTAAAACTGTGTGAGGGGGAGGGATGGGAGAAAAAAATAAAAAAGAGCGAGAGGGAAGAAGGAAAAAAAAAAAACACTGCAGTCACTCACGCTTTGGTGCCAAAGAGGTGGATGTTTTGTGGGGTACGAGAGGATGGTGCCAAAGAGGTGGATGTTTTGTGGGGTAAGAGAGGATGGCCAAGGATTGGAGTAGGGAGAATAGTGGCACCGTAGGAGCAGCATGTTGCTGATCGCTGAACAAAAGCACCGCTATACACACACACAAGCCCCTCCCCCGTCCCCAAACTGAAACCACCCGGGCTTTGCGTTTCCAGAACCGCCCCCCACAGCGGTCTGCTGGTACGCTCTTGGCACTTTTGTTTTTTTTGTGTGAAGTTTGTCGTGATAAATCAACATGTGGGAGTTGGGGCACAGGACTTGCTTGTTCCACATCTCTTCCCACCCTCACTGTCCTGCGCTCTCATTGGTCCTCAAAGCTCCAATCACGCTTTGAATGTTTTCTTCTGGGACCTATGAGAGATGGGAGGGCAGCGTTAAGTCTCCACAACCTCTTGTCTTAAACAGGCGTACACAATTCCCCATACAAAGAGAGGGACGGGGTGAGGAAGCTTTTCACTCACCAGGGCGTGGTCAAACTTGAAGGTACTGATGTAATAGGCTGGAATGTCAGCAGTCGCCAGGGGTTCTGATATTTGAGCCACGATACCACACTCATCTGACAAGACGTTAGGAAAGATTCCATAACCACAAACATCAAACATTTGGCCACAAAGCGCATCTGGCTGTGTACTGCTTACATTGCTAAGTAATATTCTTATTGGTGTCACAGTTGAATTTCCTCCCCTAATCTCAGGAAAATGATGGAAACCGGAGCAAACACCACAACTCCTGCTTACCATATCCTAACGGCTGTCCCTCCTGCTTAAATAAACCTAAAGGCTGTCACTCCTGCTTACATAACCCTAAAGGCTGTCGCTCCTGCTTACATAAACCTAAAGGCTGTCGCTCCTGCTTACCAAATCCTAAAGGCTGTCCTCCAATGCGAACCATTTTCCAAAGCTCCCCTGAGGCACTAGTGAATAGAACATTGTTGGGAAACCTGGAATAAAGAAAAGAAAATATGAATGCACGCAAACACACACACATAAGTAACATTAAGAAATGTTTTACATTTCACAAAATGTTTTTAATGCAAATCTGTTTTGTAATTTTAGAATGCAGTGGTTACCCAACAAACAAACAAAATACACCAGTATTGCCCTTTCATTGCTCAGAGTCACCACTCCTCCATGTAAGGCTTAGATTGTCGATTTAGGACAAGCGCATGATTAAGTAGTGTACTAATGTAGCGGTACTGTAATCCTTTAGTTCAATCCAGAGGCGATGAGTAATGCACCTGTTCGGGTTGAAAAGCAAGTAATCCTAGTAAAGGCTGTCAACTTTACGTGACCTTTAGTAGTAAATTCAATCTTTGTTTTCTGACAAACCAGCATGGTAAACTCATGAAAACAATTGTCCATAAATGACTCCAAACAGGAAGATTTTTGTATTTGTTATTTCATTGGGGAGGCAGAGACTACTTTTCTAAGATTCCAGGAGTTGTTGAGCATTTCTGACTGTGATAGAGACCATGTAAAACCCTGTTGGGACACCTGGGTTGCACCCACCGTTGTGTTGTCTGCTCGTCCATGACCAGAGAGATGTAGCCCTCAATCAGAGAAAAGGAGAAAAAGCAGATGTGTCCAGAGTCTTCGCTAGACGCCCCAGCCTCCTTTATGCTGGTGGAGGAAGTACGGAGATTAAAGAAAATCCACAGCACACAATTGTTAAACAACATTATATCCTGTCCCTAAACCCATTCCCAGTTGTCGAGTGTTCTGCCAGTCAAACCTTTAACCACTTTTAAGTCCTAATTCTGAAAGCAACATCACCATCCTAAAAGCACCCCCCGCTTAAAGACCTACACTTCCAGGTTCTAGACTTCCTATGTTAAAGTAATGGTTTAAATTCAAGCAGCTGAAAGCGGCAGTGGCGAGTGTGTAGGTTAGTGGTCAGATGGCCTCTGGTGAGGAATATGTGAATCAGGAGCTTTGAGGAGTGTCCTCACCCCCCCGAGTAGAACATGACATCCATAAGCAGGGTGGCCACTGAAGGCAGTGTGTCTGGGTCCAGGCTGGTAACACAGAACATATTGCTGGGGCTGGATAGAGGGTGGATGATGGGACGGGGCACTGGAACAGAGGGAGAGAGAGCCGTGTTGTTATATGGTTTATGTCCATTCGGATCGGTACACTCATAAACATGTAGGCTGTGTATCGTACCATGTCTCCCGCAGTTTTGGAAGAGGGCATTTTTAAACATCCGTTTTTAATAAAATGACAACTCTATACCACTCAACCGGCATAAGGTTGACAAGATGGGCAAGCAACAGCCATTCTGCCTGTCACATCCCCATTTGATAAAACACCTTGTGGACTGACCTCTGAGTCTGACTAAATGCAGACACGGAAATGTAAATACTATAATATGGACTGGTGTAACAGTGGAATAATGTAGTGCGGATTGATGTAACAGTGGAATAATGCAGTGCGGAGTGATGGAACTGTGGAATAATGTGGAGTGACATCATTTCACTGTAGGTAGTTATACACTTATAATGCAGAATGTTGAGTAAGATGTCTGTTTGTAATACAGTATCAGTCAAAGTTTTAGAAACCAAATGTATATGCATTGGTTCCGTTTTTAGTCTAGGCCTGAGAAACAGTAGCTGCTGCCTCAGATAATCAAATAAAATGCTAAATATTAGGAGAATATGTAAATCTTGTATACTGCATGGTTGTAAATACCGAGTTTAGGCTTGACAAAGCCGTTGGTGACTCTCAGGTGGTTGGCCGTCACAGTCTCTCCATTCACAACCCTCAGGAGGGTGAATTCAGAAGACAGGGTGTGCATGACCATCGGAAGGTCCAGCTCTCGAACCTGAGAACCACATAACAAACAATACGCCATGAACCACTCAGCATCAACGCAAACACAATGTGCCTCTTCACGTCTACATAAAGGAAAACCACTTGATAGGGATGTTATGTGATACGGCTTTGGAATAGCATATGATAATTCCAACCGGATGAACACAGTATGGCAGAAAGTGAGTTACATTTGCACATCCAAAACTGCAAGTGGAAAATGCACTTGTCGTGGAAATCGAGTCCCAATAGCAACATATTCAGTTATATTTTGTTTTTTTCGATTTTATTAACTAGGGTTTGAGATTAGGAAATAAGTTATTTTTCAATCTTTTCAACACATAATAAAACAAAGAAGCCACTAGCCAAACCCTACACCAAAATAAGCAACATAATACATGTTAGGGCAAATGCAATGAATGGCCACAAGATAAAATGGCAGCTAATCTCTTGGCAAACTATCAATATGCACTAAATTCACTTATGCAGCTAATCTCATTAGCCTTCCTTTAGCCGGAACAAAAGCAGATTTCTGGATTATGAGTGAACATTCCTGTGCTGACGGGTTCAATTAAGAAATATTAGAAAAACAAAGTATTTAAATTCTGGACTGACAATACATTTTATTTCCTTGTTGAACATGTAAAATTCACAATGGTAATGTAGCATACGCTACGCATAGGAAGATTAAGAAAAGAATAGTATTATTTTTATGAGTTACTTGGTTATTTTATCATTATTAATTGTATTCCTAAGAATTACTCGTTTCATGTAATCTATTAGTGCTTTTACTTTGATTCAAAAATGGCCAAATGAAACTGGTTTGGTATTATAATAATTGTAGTTATTGCTATTTACAGTTGTGTGTAATGACCTGTTCATTGTTAGGCTGGTAAAGCAGGATAAACATTTCTAGTGTGGTTAGCAGACATTATTTACAGAGCAACTTGATAACATCCAACAGTGAACCTCCATACCGTAATTTCTCCAGTAGGCCTACTGTGGCATATTACAATATTGAAAAAACTGAATGAAATGTGGTAGAACGAGTATATTCTTATTAGCTAGAAGTCATTATTCTCCAAATAATAGTCCAAATTCTTTCCAAATTTCAATCAAACATCAATATCAATTAAATGTGGTAATTAAGAATGGGTCTTTATTTCTTTACGTGCACAGAAGAATGCCATCGATTTAGGCATGACTTGGCTTAATTGTCTGTAATGAAATCACTATTTTATTCACAGTACATTTTCTTCAAAATACAACAAACTATGACATCAACCTTCCAGCTCTGGCCATGCTTTTGCAACATTAAGCAACATATTTTACATATAAATACCCATTTATTATTTCAGGCAATGCCCACATTATTCATTTAAAAATATAAAACCTTTCGGACGGCCAATATAATGAATTAAGTGGTAATAGCTCTGTTACACACACAAACAAACAGTATTAACGAAAAGCTTTTGAAAACCAGTGCCATAGGACCTCTGATTTTGGGTCAGGGACTTTCCGTAGGTTGTTCTTACTGGACTCTTTTGAAGAAGAAATGGTCAAGGGCATGGTGTAGTGTTTTGCCGGAGAAGGGGCCCTTGCAGGCACCATGCTGTTGGATGCTTCTAGAAACTCATGTATCTCCTTCACCCCAGACAAAATCCTTATTTGAGTTGCATTAATAATGTGAACAAAAGGTGAATCCCCCCTTGAGAAGCTGGCCTCTAACTTCTCAGGCCTGGGTGAGTCAGACAAACAGTCAGATTGCTTAAGCCTACTTTTAAAATAGCCTTAAAAAAAAGAAATGGACCAGGCCTTTATTATCAAATGATTATTACAACTCTGGCCCTGGCTGAGAACAGCCGGCTTGGATGGAGACGAGTGGCCAGGAATGCTATCAAGAAACTGAGCCCGGGAGGATCCTCTTTACATGGCTTCCATGAGATTATCAACATCAACATTTCATTTTTTCCGTACACAGCCGCCAGGGTGTTTTTCCTCTTCCCCTCTTAGTAGCAGGTTAATAAAAATACCCCCTGTGGCCTGAAAGGACTGGCATGAGAAATGACTGGTGTGATTAAGCAAACGCCATCAAATGACAAGAAGAATCTCCAGGCAAAAGGGTTCGTACTGTAGGTCAGCTGCTGTTGTCTTTTCATGTCAAGCAAAATGGAAAACCAGTCACAGGCCACATATTAAAAGTAGGGGTGAGATTGTCCATTACCGAGTTATTTTCCACTATCCACCTATATTTCAGAGCAGGCTGGCTTCAGAGCCAACCAAAACATACTTCATGTTTTTCCTGAGCACCTCCAGGATGTATTGCAGCTTAGACAAGAGAGGCAGAATTGGTCAGAGAGCATGACCACCGTCTGTATGGGTGGGTGCGATCCACCACCGTCTGTATGGGTGGGTGGGT